>UZAN01043642.1:0-27674 GCA_900618425.1 Echinostoma caproni
CTAGGCAACCAATCCCAATAGCATCAGCATACTTGCAAGCAATAAAGTTGGTGGGAATGAGCAGATTTTGTATATACATGGAAAACAAGAAAGGGGACAAAATGGCACCCTGAAAACCGCCGGCTTCAATGTTAATAGAAGGAGACTGTACACCATTGAGTGTAGTAAACTGAGTCCTACGGGATAAGTAGTTGATTGGTACATTCCAGACTTCAGGAGTTAGACCACACTCAGAAAGACGATCAATAAGCAGTCTTGGTCGAAAGAAACAAAAGCGTTTGTATAGTCAAGAAAAGTTAAACGAATGGTACCAGCGCTATTGTCTAAGATGGAAGAAACAAAATGAACAATATGATCAACGGCGTCAGGTGTGGATAAATGGGGTTTATGAGCAAATTGTAAAGGGTCATGGGAGTTATACTGGGGTATCATGCGGTGGAGCAAAACATTTTCAAAAGCCTTCAGCAACACAGATGTGCAGGCAATAGAACGGTACTTTGACGATCCTTTATTTGGGATTGGTCTGATCCGAGTTGACCTCCGACAATCGGGGATCGTTCCAGATGACAAATAAGTACTGAACAATTCGGCAATGGTGTCGCAAACTGGTCGGCGCAGGCTTTCAATAAATGAGGTGCTAATCCATCGGGANTACTGGACAATTGGACAATGAGTGTTGCAAGCTAGTCAGTGCAGGATTTCAACAAATGAGGTGCTTATCCATCGGGACCATGAGCTTTATTGGCCTTGAGTCTCCTCAAAACTTGGAGGAACTCGTTCGGAGAAACAGGGTTTATTGCATTATGGGTAGGAATAAGAGGTGGGAGGGAGCTATATGCAGGTACCGGAGTAAATTGGTGCTTCAGCACCTCAAAGTTGGGACAAAACTGATGCGTGAGCCACAGAGTTTCCGCAAGGTAGTCCACATCCCACGAAAGTTTTTGTTCCCAAAACAGTCTCCACGTACATTTTGTTCAGGCGCCTTACTTCTGCTCTAATCACAACAGAGGGTTCTTTGACACTGTTACTCCTGCCGGCCATATATGCCGTCTCTTTAGCACGATGAAATCACTTAAGAAGGGGACGGGAAAACCCATCAGTTGGAATATAAATAATTTGAACAGTACAGCATTGGTCACAGCAGAAATTGAGATAATTGGTAAGGTGTTCACAAGAAGAAGACAGTTGGTAATGGAAGAACATAGAAAAATCAGTAGAAGAAACTAAGTCCCGCAGTCGGGACAAGTTCTCAGGAGAACAATTTCTCTTCCGTAGAGTACGAAAGGTAGGTCGTGTATGAAGGCAGTGTTTGGTTTTACAGTATATTTTGGGGTAAAGAAGAATGGTAGAGTGGTCAGAAGTGCTAATTGGGTCTCGTTTAAAAACGTGAAACATATTGGGATTATTTACATAAACGCTATCAAGAAAGGCCTTGGTAAGGGGTGGAAAATTGACAAGGTTCACTAAGCCTAGAGTCGTGAGAAAGGAGGTATCAAAGCGATCTAAGTCACCAGCAGTAACACATAAGGACTGGTCAATGCAACTGGCGAATTGTGTTACTACAGTATCAGAAAATAGTCTTAAGTCGGGGGTGAGTGTATCAGGGGCAATATAAATATTTACAAAGTAAATGAAGCGAAATCTACTGAGAAAGCGGGGCTTGCAGCAAACAAAAGTACATTCATTTTACTTCTTCAGTATGAACGAATCAAATGAGTGTTCTTGCACCAACTTCGATTTACGAAAGTGACCACTCCGCCACCTCTGTTGCGAAATTTCACTATGCGATCATTCCTGAAAATATCAAAGCCGTCTAATCCGACCACATCATCCTCAATATCTGGGTGTAACCAGATTTCCTGGAGTAAAATGACTCCCACACTTTTGCATTGTTTCTGCTGCCCCAGATTCTGGACGTCATCAATTTTTCCCACAAGTGAGCGAATGGTACTCGAACGAATGGACGGAATGGTCACCCTGTTGATAGAACTTCGGCTGAGCGCAACCTGCCAGCCAGCGCGATGCTTTTTATGGTGACCTTGACGTTTATTTCTCAACCGTTTGTAACGATTCCTCACGGAATGAGAAAACGCTGAAATTCTAACGTCATTCGCGAAAACACAGAAAGATTTCATAAAGTAGAAGTTGTAGGTCAGCATTTGATCTTGAAAAATCGGTGAATTGATGTAAACGTGTACGGTTAATAGTATCCACTGCAAAAACGTAAATAGTCGTCCAATTTCAAAAATCACTGCCGAAATTCAAAGGCCCCACCGAATGTATCTGTGCACGCGATCATGTTAAGCGCTTCTTTTAAAGAAGTTAACAATACAGTTTTATGAACTTTCCATTTTACAGAAGCGATAACTCTGTATAAGTGTCCGTCCACCTGTGTCCTTTTGCACCCCGTTGTAAATCGACAACAATGGCACAAATTTCTGGATAAAAATCCCGAGGAGGTGAAAATCGATCAGTTGAAACAATGTTAAATGATACACGTTACTCGTGTGAGGCAATAACTTATAACCTGAACTGATCAGTATTCGAGCGTTTTATATTGAAAAAAAACGGCACAATAACAGGACAGTAAATGTGGTCAATAAAAGAAGCATTCATTGTCCACGAGACTTCAGAGCGCTTCGACCGGTTTATATTCTTCATCTGTCAACATTGATCACCTGTTTATTGCTTTTGACTTTACAGAAATACTGTCTAATTTGACGCATCACGCATGCATGATGACTGTTTTCATTTCGTCCAGTGCAGGAAAACCTTTACGCAAAATAACCGAATACTAACTTAATGCATAACTTATTTGTGCTTGCTCAAAATCATACTTCTCATCTAACCAGGCAGACAACCATTTACGAGCGACTGTTTGCGAGTTTGAAAAGTTGGAGCGAATTTTTTGATTCGGTTCGTATGGGATGGATTAAATAGGCGATCGTCTTTCAAAGGCTTTGTTATGTGCATATTGTACGCGGTCAACTAACACCGATTTTCAAACTATACTTTTCGCTTATTCATATCTGATTTGCCAGTCTATGCTAGTCACATCTCATCCTGATACGTTCGTGTTTCCGCTGTTCTTCTCTATTTGGTTCCGTCTCCTGAATCCAGATTCAAAGATTTCACTGAACTTTGGCCACGTAAAATTGTAAACAAAACCAATGGCATATCACCCCGACGCTGGCTGCTCCTGTGCAATCCGGGCCTGGCCGACCTGATCATGGACGCAATGCAAGGGGATGAGAGTTGGATCACAAATTTGTGCATGCTCAATCGACTTCGTGATCACGTGGACGAACCGAAATTGCGATTGGACATAATGCGAGTGAAACTGGACAACAAAAATCGATTTGCCTCGTATATGCTCAGTCATCAAAAAATCCACCTAGATCCAAGCACATTGTTTGATGTTATGGTGAGTGATCTAACATTTTTTGTATTAAATGCAGGTAGACGTGAAGACATCACATTTTGTTTTGACAATGGTAAAGTATTCTCTGCTTTCCCCTGCTTCATTACCCTAACCGCGCTCAGCTATGCGTTTCAAGTGTGGTTCTGAAATTGGTATTGGAATTACACTGGTAAGTCAGTATCACGTGAAGCATCTTGAACCCGGTGCAGAAACGTACCACCATCTGAGCAATAAAGTTCCACTCGAATTAAGTACACCTTACCAATCGAAATGATCAGTGTTTATCCCCCTTGAGATGAATGCAAAATTTTCGGCGGCAAACAGCGTAGGCTAAAGCACTTCGATAAAATTGATGTGATATTTGTGCAGATGTTATGGCATCTATTTTATTGCACAGCATTATGGGCACTGACGTGCCCCGATCCCTCGGGTTCGAGGTTCGACCACTAATCTGTCAACCATTCCTAATGATAAGCAGTTTCGCTATTGTGTGGGTTCAAAACAGTTTTGTTCTTGAGAAACTTAAGGCTAGAGTTATCAGTTTTCGGGCATGAACCGTTGAATTTCGTAACCATGACACATGGCTCTTGTTTTACGCATCACAAAATGGTGTTATTTAAAACTACCAAAAAGCGGTTCTGTTCGGTGTTCAGTACAACGTTGTTTGCATAAAACATTCTTGATTCGTTGAAGATACTACCTCTTCAGTTTCTCGTATTGGATCTGGACAAATTCCTTTTGTTATCAATTCCCAAGTGTTTTTACACTCATGTTTTATTCAGCCAAATCCAATAATGATTAGCGCTTACCGTTTGTGGGTGTTCTATTCATTGAGGGTGTTGACATTAGTCAAGCCTAGTCGATTGATAGAAACGGCGAAGTGTGGTTTATATGATAATCTACATCATTTGATAAAGTTAGTAAATATTTCCACAAGGACCTCATGTTGTCGTTTTTGATTTGACGTGGGTATTCTAGTATCTCATGCTTGCCATTCACATTTTACGTATCATCTGTTTTTCGGAGATGAGGCATAAATTAGTTTTGTAACCGCTGTCATAGATTGCAGCAAGCGCTCTATTCCGTGGATTACATTGTTTAGAGAGTGTGTTATCCATGGCACGAAATAGATTGCAACGGTGTGCAGTTTTCCGAGGCAGGCAATGGATGGAATAAAAACACGAATAGTCAAACTAAGACCTGCCATGGTGGCATCAAAACGCTAACTAGGAAACTTGTTCACATAAAATTGTTTTGGGTCTCCTAAATAGGGATCTCGGGATCAGCCTAATCGATGGTTAAAAACATTGAGTGCTATAGCTGAGTGCCATTACCAGTGGTGCATCTACTGAAGAATGTCCTTGTAACCTTCGTCTTCACTGCTTTACTGTTTTGACTTGAACACTACTTCCAGAATTTCAGTCTTCCGCTTAATCCTTCACTCAAATGGGTAGCCAAAATACAGCAAACATAACTGCCACACGATAGTGCATGGCTAGGTGTAGTGAAGGCTGGAATATTTTAGACTTGTTACTCAACAGCGTTGCAGAAGCCCTCAAGTTTCAACTAAATCTGTGTTACTGTCGTATATCATGACACGGATAAAACTGTGGGGGCCGAGAGTTGAATGTATTCCTGTGGAACATTGTTTGTGCCGAAATTTAATTCCCTGATTAAAGAATAATAGTGAATGAAACTGCAAGTAACTTCATAGTGAACAGTCTGCAATGGATAATCACGAAGAAGTAATCCCAAGTGCTCTGAGCGTTAAACCACATATGACAATGATAAGACATCATTGGTGTTCAATCAATAATGATAGAGAATATGCCTATGTACAAGTGAAGTAATATGAAAAATATCAGAATCACCGAATTGGCGTGCAGTGAAACCAAGATTATCCATGTACTTGTACAAGATGGTGTTAACTATCACTAGTGGTTTGTTATGTAAAAGAACTTCGCATTACCTAGGTATGATACATACTCGATGAAAACTAACCCAGTAGAAGATAATGAGGCATATTTGGTATAACTTACGGTTCTAAAAATGTTATCGAGGACAACAAAAGTTTTACCAAGAGCCAATCGAAAACCAATGTAGAATAGGCGATACATCACATTCAGAAGAACCACAGGCATTCGCAGAGCAACCAATGATCTAACTCAACTCACCGCAAATGGAATGAGCATCTAAAGACAGTGGAAAGCGCCTAAAATAAACCAGTTGAATGCGGACCATTACGATCAGTTCTTTATGAACAAAGCAATCACGATAATACACGCTACTGGTGTGCAACGCACCACATTTCTCGTTCTTCTTCCTCATTAAGCATGCTCATCCCCTATCCCAGCATTTGCGGGCTGAAATGTAGCAATAATGTTCCATAGCATTTTCCGCAGGGCTCTCATTACTTAGCGCTTTTTAGCAAAGGAGCGCGCTCTCATGATTAACTTCCATTTCCTCCCTTTTGTCTGAAATATCAGAATCTTTCCCTCTTATCTCGTCAGACCTTTAGACTTGGCGTCATCAATTTTCACACTGCACTTTCGTCCTAACATTTCCTTCTAGTGGTGTATTCTGGTGTTACAAGCCTGTGGATTGAAGTGGTTTCCCTGACATGCCGTCATCTTATCCCTTCGGTGATTGTGCTTTTCCTCTCTGCCCTTTCATTTCTGTCGTGACAAGGTTAGAGCATATTATCCAAGCAATACACAGAGCTATTTTGCCTTTTGATAAACTCAAAAATGTCCCTCCCCTTGATTGTGTATTAACCTTTGGCCCGCGCAATCGGCCCGAAAATGAAATCTCTCTAAAGTTTGTTTCTGCTCCGCAAATCTCTCTTCTCCTCATTGCTAAGTGCAAGCCAGAGCAAACGCTTGGCAATTATCCAGAAAGGCAACGCATAATTTGATTATCGTGAAGCTAATCAACTCGAAAACTCTCGTCTTGGGGCAGCAACCAGTTCTGGTTCTTTGCAAGGCCGTTTATCGTTCTGTTGTCCGTCAGTTAGTTACATTGCTGGTGATCTGGGCCATGATCTCTTAAAAAAGGGTTGGGGTATTCGTCTCTTGTCTTACTTCCGACTCCATTTTATCTCCATTTATCATTCCTCCCTTAATCCTTACCAAGCATGGTCTCATATTTTGTCCAAAAACACCACCAGAGTTTTTCGTCTAGGACTGCGTTCTTCAGATTTATTCACACCACTTCGCTCAGATACATCTTACAAATCATGAGGAAGACTTGCGCGACGAATCATCTTTTTTTACTTCTCCCAAGCTCATTCATACTGTTTGTCTCAGCTGTTGAAAAAATAATTCCCCTCTTCCATACGTAGGCAAGGTACATCTAAGAACTTTGACAATGATCGCCGCTCCTTCCTCTTGTCGTCCGTCAATAAGGCTGTGATTCAAAAATAGCATCTCTGTTACATGAACCACCGAGAACTTCCTAACAATCGCCTATATGTTTTCAGCCGCAGAACATTCAATGTTCGTCTGGTGGTTTTTCAAGTCATATATTTTTTCCATCCCAAATAATCATTAGTTTGAATTGCCTCTGGTCTCGGTCAGTGTTTTCAAGACATCCGACTGAATTTGTCATTATAGACTTCTTGATAAACGAACTTATCCTTCAACCTGTTGGCGTCATCTGCTGTGTAAGAAACTTTTTTTCCGACAGTTCAATCTCAGTTCTCCTTCATAGAGCAATTTTCAGAGCGATCCTCATTAATTTCGGAATTTCAAAAGGTTCCACGCTATATCCAACACTCGTCCTTCTCGTTGTTGACGACTTTTAATCTTACTCTCATTCCTATACATAATTTTGCTGCTGGTGTTTGTTTATGTTTCAAAATATTCAGACCCTAGTGCTATCACTGCCTTGAGCTTCAAAAATCCTAATTTCGACTATTATCCTCAGCTTCTTTGTGTATTTAGCCTCCAATTGTTTTCCTTCCATAAATTGGACTCTCAGACTGCCGAACATAGATCTTTTTGTTTAAGGAAAACTTCTACCTATTTCGCGCAAGATGTTTTTTCTTTTCATTTCACATTTTTCAGTGACCTATTACGTCCCACTATGGAATGTTGTAGCCTGAATTGGTCCTTCCCATTCAATAATCTTCCCAAGAGACCCGGTCATAAGCATTAAGTGACTCTAACCAGATGATTCTTGAGACATGTCAAATGATTGTGCTAAAATCACCTTTTTCCTAGAGCTGTGGTATTGTACAATGCCCACCTTTAGTCTGGTTTCCATCCTGCATATAACCTCTAGTTAGGCGCAGAACCAACAGGTGAAATGAATGTTTTCACATTCTTGTTGTATATTGGACTCTTTGCATATTGGGTTTATCGCTTTACTGTCATTCGTGTCTGCAATAACGAATAGACACCCAGGGCTCCTCCTGGTCGGACGCCATCCCTCTTCACTGCCTCAGTGCAATTTTAATTCTTGTTTTTCCCTGATCCGGCGTCTTCGCCTTTGACAATGAGTCAAGTACACATTTATTATACTGTTATCTGAAGAACGTACCATTTACCGTAAAAATGATCTATTCATCTCGTTTACCAAGGGCTGTGGAACATTCTTGCCCCTGATAAAGCAATTTTTGGGTTTTCTCTTAATAGTATTTCATCCGCTTAACTTGCCTGAACCATAAGAGATTTTCTTCGCGGTTTGACGCAATCCCAACTTGAGCCATTATTTCACTTCAACAGGTTCTGCTTTTCCCCTTACGACCATTTCCTGGCTGGTAATAACACCAGTAAGATCTAAGAAAACTGTCTTTTATTAAGCGGAAATCAACTAGTCCTGAGGGGGGATCCCACTCATTATATATGTGCCCCTGAGTTAGTCACCTTTGGCTTTCTGCTCTAGAAATCTATTTTTTGACCCCGAAGAATCACGCCATGAAGTCTACTGATCGCGACAATTACCACCTAATATCTGAGAGCATCGCCTCCAATCAATTGTGATACTTTTTCATGCACGAAGAATTCCTATTAACCTGCTTAATTATACTATTTCCAACTGATAATCCCATCGGCCACTTGTTGATTCTCATATGGCACTCCCGGTCTACTGCACCTGTTAAACACTTAGAAATCCACCTTGCGATTTTTCATATTCCTGCTTCCTCTAGTTATGGAGTATTGCAAATTACATTCAGTGAATTTATGAGTTATCTATATCCTAAACAGTAACGTTTTAATATGGCTGATTTCCATTGTGTTTTTTAGTCCCTAAGGTTCCGTAGTTCCGATCACCTTATTCACTTTTATTCTCTGACAGTCGTCGATTCACGACCTCCGAAATCATCCATTCTCTTACCGATGACTTCACTCGCCATTGTTCTTTTGATTTTTTCAATCTCTGTTGTGCTATCACTGACATTCATCCGGATTGTAGTCTGGTTTTCATCATTAAATTTCTGCCTAGGTTGTACTCTTCAATTGTGAAATAAAAGTTAAGTTTTCTATACTTTAAAATGAAGACCAGAAATGTGGTTCATGCATGAATCTTTACTGGACTGCCTTTTGGTAATGTGTCTTCAGCTATGCGCCTCCCCCTCATCATATGTTTTTTTTAAATCGTGAATTTGGCACATTTACAGCACCACAGATCTGATACACATCAATTGAATTCAAAATTTAAATATGCTCAAAATATACAGAGCCATTGGATTGAAACGCTAGAAGACGATGGTTTCGTGTGCACCAATATTTTCGGTTCATAATTAACCGCAGTTCCTGTTATTCTATAGAAAGATCTCCACTTCTTGACGCAATCCTAGTACCCCCACCTTCCTTCATTCTTACTTTAGCGGGATTGGAGGTTGTCTATTTGAGAACTGTGTTCTGATCAAAATTGATTTTCTTTTTTCGTGATTCGGCAAATATGTTGCATCTGTTTGTGAAAACACCCGAAAAGACAGGATAAATGTGGGTCCCAATTACACAGTCTGGTATGGGCCAGTGTTAAATGTAATAGACGTCTGAATTCAAGCGCTTACGCTCAAATCACCTCAAAT
The DNA here is from genome assembly GCA_900618425.1 of Echinostoma caproni. Lineage (NCBI taxonomy): Eukaryota > Metazoa > Platyhelminthes > Trematoda > Plagiorchiida > Echinostomatidae > Echinostoma > Echinostoma caproni. Next base: position 9,459 of record UZAN01043642.1, read on the forward strand.
TACGGTTTGTGATCCGTTGAATTATTTAAAAAGAGTTCAATTACGTGCTCTATCTGTGGTTTTTATTGATCCTGAAAGTGGTTTGAACCGAATGTGCGGTGATGCCCGTCCGTACATTGATTGTAATTCTCATCTAGAGAGTGTCGTCAGAGCCAATACGTCACTATATATACTCACCATTATCCGTCTAGAAATGTCACTTCTTCCGGATCATATCTGCCATTGGAACAAAGTAGCTGCAACTGAGACAATTTTCTATATCACGAAGTTTTGTACGGATTGTACTGATCGCTATGGTCAGGAAAACAATGTGTTTGACATTTTTTTAGTTTCATATTTGAATGTAAATTATGATCGTATTTTGCCAAACCAATTAGTAAGTAATTTGAATTACAACCTCGACGTATGACAAATGGCGCTGAAACCAATGAAGGGTCCCGTGCAGTAGTGGATTTAGCTATTAGAGTAGTAAAAATAGTAAACTTGAAAAATGATTCGCTATTATATGTCAAAATGTATAACAAAATATTAATTACCCTTGAGGTCCCTTCATTTGCTACATCCGTCAACTGTGCTCATTCTGTTAGAATGACAACGAGATTTAACATACCATCAAAATTTCAATAACATATAACCTTTGCAAGTTCAAAATGAAAAGTAGAAGGACTATGAAAGTAGGTAAATTGAAATTTTCGGTTTTCGCTAACCATTTAAGAAAATAAACTAGGTAGAAAGTTGAAATAGAATTTCTGGTTAGAACTATTGTGAGCTGTTTCTTATAGCGGGAATACAAACTTTTGAATGAGCGTTTCGTATTTCCACATGGGACGGTGAATGTACATTACTGAAGAGCTCCACTTCATTCCACCGCCTACCCAGTGTGTCACTGATCGGATGAGCTGGAGTCTGTACCTTAGAATTTTCAGTCTGCAAAGTGGTCTGTTTCACTCAATTATTAAGGTTATTCAATTCATACGTATCTACCTGGTAATATGCTTCACTGAGTCAGAACTCTCAAGTGTCATAGCCCCCGAGGCTAGTGCTGAGATAAGCAGGACGCGATGCCCACAACAAGCTCCAACATAATGGGTTGTGCTATGAATGCAAAATGGAAAAACGATTGGATCGGCTGCCCGGTGACCGAATGAGTAGCATGCTTGCGTTCTACCTGTGAGATCCCGGGTTCAATCCCCGGTTGGGTCAGTGGATTCACACTGCTGATGAGACCCAACCAGGTCGAAACAGGTGTTCAGTGCTTCCTGGCTTTTAGATTCATGCTTCATTGCTCTACACACGACGAAGTCCCTCTTGGAAATTGATTCAAATCCTACATTATTTTCATGTCCATTTCAAAGCGCTCAAAAGTCGCATTCACCCTGGTGCGCTGTTGGTTTACAGATTGTGACTACTGCAATACGAATGCTGCACAAACGAACTTTATTCCAATTTTCTACAGTGATTGTGCGTTCTTTGTACGTTTAAATAACCATTGGTATGACCCCACAAGTGTGATACGCTTCCTTTGAGTTACCAAGTTGCCAGTTTTTCATCAGGCCTCAATGATCAAGAAAATATCACAGTTAAATGTCAAGCAACACCAGCTTATCACGTTGATTATTCCGTATGCGTGTGTGAGTGCGTATCTCACGTTTCACAGCATGTCGCATTCTGATGCTAACATTCTCTGCACTGCTTACTGACTTTCTGAATATCAGGTCAAGCGCGTGGACGAATACAAACGGCATTTACTGTGCTGTTTGCACGTGATGACCTTGTACAACCGAATGAAAGCCAATCCCCGAGCCCAATGCTGTCCGAGAACCGTGATTATGGGCGGAAAGGCTGCACCGGGGTATTATATGGCGAAGCTTATAATTAAGCTCATCAATTCGGTGGCGAAATCCATTAACTGTGATCCCGTTGTCAATGGCCGATTGAAGGTAAGCATTAAAAAAGGATAAACATATACGTTTAGAGAATAACCGTTTATATGAAACATTCTAACGAAAACCTAAGTGCACGCAAAAATTGCAGGTCATCTCAGGCTAGATACTATTCACATTTAAATATATTCCAATGGTAGGAAGTGAAAACAGATTTGCTTTTTCTCTTGTTTTTATTCGAACAGTAAATTGTGATAGTGCGGTGAGCATCTTCTGATTTTCGAAGTGACCGTTCTTTAACTTTAATCCCTCTTGAGTTATATTGTTCCGGTTTAATGATAGGTTGGCTACATGAATGAATACATGATAAATCTTTTCTAAATATACTGGTCTTTTCATTTGAGAGTGCACTTCTATTCGTTGACAAGCTATGGGTTATTAGCAAGCGTTGGGCATTGATTTCATTCAAACGAAAGTGATATTCCCACAGGATATTTGTGATTGTCGTGGAAGAAGTAGAACACCTTTTCTCACCTAAAAGACTTCACTGATTACCTTCGGTCATTTATCAAACGAAACTGTGCAAACTGTTTGGAATATCATAAACTGATGTATGCATCATTCGACTTCAATTCAACTTCCACTGTTAATCGAGTACAAAGCACACTAATTAGAATCTAGAACATGGGATCAAACTACGAAATCGATACCGGCTCTACCCCTTCTGTCGGAACGACGCGTATGCCTTACCAAGACCACTCTCTTAGATAAACATTGAATGAAAGATTTTGAAGCATCATTGCTTGTTACTTGAAAAATGAAAAATCATTATTTCGTATAATGCATTTATTCACTGCAACTCTATAGATGGATCAGCATCACACTAGATTACTTCTTTTTTGTTTCCAGCCATGCAGTGCCCTAGTTGTATCTGTTTACTGTGTATGAATCGACCACTTAGAACCTTTTCCACAAGAAATTCTTTCTTGTAGTTGAATATGTATTCATTAGAAAACAATCAGGTAGAGCAGGTAAATTATTTTATGAGTTTTATCATAAAATTATCGTACTCGACTTAGTTACAACGATGGTTATTTGACGGTAGGCTTCCGACAACGTTTTAATTACACCTTTCAAGCTGCTCAATTACCAAGTCCATCAAGCCCCAACGTTTGGAAACTACTTGAAAATCTCAGATAACCAATGAAATTGTCCCCTGCGCCTTCTTCTGGTCTATTCTAACCAACACTTCCCCTTCTTTTATAATCCATAATGGTATTCCTCTTAGATGTGGGACTCACTGCAATAGAGCACCTGCACGCTCCGTCGCCCACCCCACCCCCAAGGGCACTACCAATAAATACGATCGTTCGTTGGAAACATGCTTATCTAAAAGAAAAACTGTACAGAAATTTCTTTAGAAATCGATTCCAAGTTCTATTATCTCATCGCTCGTCTCAGGTTGTAATCCAATGGCATCCATAAAATTGCANNNNTCCTTTGACACGTGTTCTTTTGCCAAGAACTGCTTTCCTAACACATCTATAACTATTGTACCCTTCCTTTGATTCCCCCAACGTTCTAGGTCTGGTTGTAGACGAATATTAAGGGGTTATACCTTCTATCAAAATTTTGGTTACATTGGTGATTCTGTACTTAAAAGTGTGTCCTGGTTATCGAAAAATCTACGAACTACCTTCCTTTTCTTCCTTTGTTACCGAGACCAGAAAACAAACATGGAAATTAGGATAACACAATAAATTTTAAAAGGAAATGACTACAATACGTCAAAAAACGACTTCCCGAAGTCGTCCTATTTGTTAATTAGTCGTGAATCACCTGCACACAGATTAAGCTGAGAGAAGTGCACTAGACTGCGGTTATAGCGCACTAACTTCTTCATGAGCTCTTCATCAGTGATTTCTAATATTGTGAATTCCAATACCTCACCAATTCTGTCGAACAATGGTGATTATTTTTGGTCTCGTGTTTTCGAATCCATTGCTTTTGCTAATAAAGCGTAAATGGTAAGGATATATTCCACAAATTGCTTCATTTTAAAATTAAATTTTACTGCACAAAGCTAGTCATTGCTTACGCACTACCCAACGGCCGGACGCGGAAAGCTTCATTCGGTCTTCATGTGCTCGACACTAATTCAGTAAATCACTTTCGAGGAATTTTCCATCACGTTGATTGAAAAACGTTCCCCATAGACTAAGTGACGTACGATATCCCATTGGCGCGAATCCGTAGATCATACAGTGAGACCCGTGCAAACTCGGCTCATTCGACAAGTATTTGAAGTTGAACGTCCGGTTCGCAGAACAGAAGCCTAACTTGAAAGACTTTGTGAAAAATAATCCTTACCTGAATATGGACCTAACAGTTTTGTGTAGATATCACGTCAACCAAAAATCCGGTCACTCGTGCAATACGCAATCAACCGTCTGATTACTGCCCAATGGAACCTCAATGAAACCTTATTCACAAGCAAGGCTGCAGTGTAAGAGTTTGCAGGAGTATCATCGGAAAATGTTTGAGAACTATATCGACTTGGTTTGCTAAAGGGTTATAATAGAAAAGGAAAAATGGAAATTTCCTCAACAGTCCAATCCAAAAGCCCACCTCCCTCCCGGTAGAAAATACCAGAGAACAGAACGTGCTCGACCATATAGTAATCTAATGAGCAATCGAACCATATATGTAAAGCCTGAAGCAATTCACGAATGGAAATTTCGTCATGTTTCAACTTTTGTCTTATCAAATGACGGTAAAGGAGTATTTTAGTTGCCAATGCCGGAAATGATAGCATCACTGGTGATGGTGGTCCGGTGGTAACGTCACCAAACTATCACCCCGTAGGATGTGTGCTCGTATCCCACCACTACAGCTTCCCACTGAAAACTGTATCATTATGTATTCCATAAAAACGATATAAGATGAAGAAGAAAAGGATGTATGTATAGGAGACACCGCTTAATACAAGTTACCAATATTTACTTCATAACCTCGCCAATATGCAGCCTCCTGATGAGCCTACAGTTGGTACATTCTTCGAACGGTTTACACAACCATCGACCCACAACTGAACATCGAGGGTTTGTAGGAGGAGGTTTTCTTAGACAAACAGACATGAACTTGACATTTTTTCTCTGTCTTTAGTGTTACAACGCAGATGATCGTAGTGTTTTAATGGAAAGGCTATTGAACGAAGATATTTCGAACGATATACTTCGAAAAAATCTCTTTGAACCTCGTTATCGGCACAGATAACTAATCACTGTACGCCTGCTCAGATGTGACACTTAATCTTCTATTTATACAATTAATTCCTTTGTTGTTGACCGAGTCATTGTAAAAAAAATCTCGGTTAGAATCAGGCCTACTTCCGATGTATTCACCTCATAGGTGTGTACTAAACCGGAATTTCCATCGTGCATTGAGGCCGATAATTAATGGGTATTGTGCTATTGACACACCTGTGAGGTTGGAATCAGATGTGTGCCTCAAAGCACTCGCTTCGAGGTCTGTCGCTTTGATACATCTGATTCAGACGTTAACCGAGGACACAGTGTTGGGTGTGTCACTGTGCCTATCAGTGTTGTGTGATATACGTAATGCGCAACCAACCAGGATCAAGTGAAGCTCTAAATCAAAAGCTTACCTTGTGTACACTGGACGCATATGTTCTATGGTTTACCGAATTAGCCGGTGGAATTCCGAATTTTTATGCGACCTCAAATAGTGATGTTTGTGTATGTATGCACACATGTTCTACTCTACGAGATGACTGAATTAGGTTTAGTTAACTGTCAACCGCGTAACCGAAACAGTTGGAATAAATGATTGCTGTAAAACTGCCGTTTCGGAGGGTCAACTGTTTTCATTCGAGGAATAAATCTGGAGTTAACCAAATTGAGATACAGTGGGGCGCGTTCTTATTTTCTAGCCATTTATCCTAAAGGCCAATAGGGTTTTTGATATGGCTACCCGTGTATGAACAAGGTATCACATACCTGCTCGTTTTGAGCAGACTAAATGGGAAGGAATAGAAGATTTGATTTTATTATAATGTAAACAGCTGGCAATACAAATAAATCCGCACAATGAGCTTTCTTAGTTGGAATTTTCTACAATTCTTCCGTATATACATATGGATATTTCCGTTGTGGCTTATGCATTCTGAGAACCGCGGAAGCTCTTTCTTTTATGATACATTTGAAAATGTTCGCTGCTAAAACAGTTTTGGATAATTTTTGGGAAAACTCCTATTCCCACTACTTTTGTAGTCAAAAGACAACGTATTCCATTTGTATCTGTATCACGATTCTTCTCAAACAGATTTCGCTGATCAGTGGTTTCGTCCCTTTTTCGTGTTCCTCATCACACAATTGTTCGCAAGGATTACATTTTGTAGAACTTTGTTTCACTAACCCACTTTTCACTCGCTGTGACTCTTGTCGTTTGCTCGCCACTTTCGTGTTATATTATGTCCCAAAAAATAAAAGAATCGTCAAGTAACTTTTACGAGGAGTGCTGTAATTTAAAGTACTTTAGTAAGAAGTGACTTGTGATGCACTTGCACCTTTCTTTTGCTAAACGGAAAACAGATGTCATCAGTTCAGTTCAGCTTTTACAACCATTAGTCATGCACTTTCATGTGCCGGTTCTGATTGCTGTTTTTTCCCTGCAGATGTGAAAAAAAATTATTGAACGTGTCTGATAGGGCAGCCGGATGAGCAATATGGATTTTAGACGCAGAGATTTATGTAGGTTCCTGGAGAAAGTGATTGACCTCCATAGATCACTTTGGTTAGGATATGTTACACATATCACCAAATAGATTGCTGTGGCGCGCAATGTTTCCGGAGGCAGGTAGTGGATGGAAAAATGTCGAAGGTGATCAGACGAAGACGTGACATGAGGATATGGAAACCCTTACCAGGAGACTGGGCCATATAGACCGAGATAGACTGCCCAGATTGGGACCCCGAAATCATTTTAACCGGGGGTTGGAGGCACTTAGTGATATTGCTGTGTCGTGAACAGTGGCACTCGTGCTGCTACTCATTATCCTTTCAACTCCGGTCTATATGAGTTCTCTGTCATCTATTTCACCATGGCTTCAACGTTTTACTGATCCGTACAGATTTCATGCGAAATTATGAATGCATTCTGGTTTTTGAAATCCTCATTTGATAATGGTTCAATAGACCAGAACTTGCTGTAGTTGACTTTTATTAATGAAAATCAATCAAGCATCGCCAATAATGCACTGCTAAGAAAGAGAAAACTCGATAAAAATTCCACTAAACAATCACTGTCTCTTTTTCTATTATTATATAATCCACTAGCGATGGACTTCGACTTTGAAACAACCTCTCTCGTGTAGTATTTCATGAAAAGCACCCATTATCTGACTCAGGCATATGTAAATGATATTTCTAATACCATCAACGTATTGCACATAGCAGGAAACATTTATCGGCTTACTGTCAGTCACAAGCAAAACCGGATATTCTCTCTTTTCCCAAAGGCTAAACAGCATAGCAACCGCTTTTTGCAATCGCGGTTACTGAGTAGATGGATGAATTTATGTACATTTGGGTCCTCGTGGGGGATCGGATGTTTCAGGCTAGACGGTTGTCAACCATGTACATAGAATGTATTCACGTGCATACAATGTAGATCACCCTGAACGTCTTCCCAGCGCCATTCTAGCATGGAAACACACGCACCATTACCCAAATTATGAACCGTTTGGATCATTTCCGTGACTTTGAACCGGCGATGGTTAGGGACACTGAGCGATATGGTTAGGTGTCGCAAACAGTGGCGCTCATACAACTACTCATTATTCTTGTAACATCAGTCGCTGTGACTTCTCCATCTTCCAACTGAATTTGCTCACAACACTCCAATATTCATTCTGCTCTTTTATTCAAACGGGCAGCCAAAAGATATCAACCAAAACCGGCGCACGACGTTGCATGGTCAATGGTTGTAAAAACCGAACTGATTTTCTGGTTGTTCGGATTCACAAGCTACATTGGGTAGACCTCATCGCTATCTCATCTAGGTGCAATGATGACACATCATATGATAAACAGAGCAAGGAAATAACTGAGACTGAAAGTCTCTTATTACTACGCAGTCGTGAACAGTGAAAGCCATAGCTTTAATTTCGAGATGGATGAAGTAATTAGGATCAGTTTCAGTCATCATAATTATTCGCAAAGAACACGAGATCACGAATGCAGATGAACTGCTGTAGTTGTGATAAAAAGCTTTGGTGCACTGGCTGTTTAATACTGGAATAGATTGAACATTTACACCCGTGGAAAAGAGAAGAGTCGGAACTGACCCTAGTTATCATGTATGCTCTGTTCAATCAAAGTCGAGATATATTCTTAGTGGCAATTCTACAGTCGTTTTAATCTATGCTCTTGAATGTCACTGTCAGGTATAAACTAGAACCTAATGTCCAGAACCTCTCCAATGAAACATTTATTTAGCTTTAGAAGGGCTCAGCGACCTAATCCCGGTGATTCATTGTCTGGGGGTTTAGTATACGAACGACAGATCATGGTAGCTAATACATAGCACATTCTTCAACTGTTATGGCGGCGTGATGAACCGAAGAAAAACGAGGAATCAGCACTGCCCCTCTTGATGCCTCAGCAATCGAAATAGCCCGAGCGCGTCCAATGAATGGTCACTATTTTAGCTGATAACCTAGGGTTGAGTTGAAGAACGTTATTTCACAGTGACAACGATATAGCTGCCATGATTAAACTGTGTTGTGAATACGAAGTAGTAACAGAGTCGGAGCTGATCGCTTCACTGTCTTAGTGTTCATATGACTAACTGAACTCCATACTGTTTTTAGCATTACTCCCTTCGAGAATTTCCCTCATCAAATTTATTTCTTAAAGATTGGTGAACTCCAAAGCTTTCAAAAGCTGGTTGAATTATTTAAAAGAACGTCAATATCAATGAGTTAAGAAACAAGGGCAGCTCATACCGTGAAATTAAAAGACGCAATTACCCAAAACAAAGAAATTTCTGGCGGTAATGCGCTACTCGAAGTAGACACTAATCGTGAATTACAAATCGCACTTGTAGTCGTCTACCGCAGTCCAAGGTCATGAGATTAAGGAAGAAAGTAACAGAAATCTTCGGACAAAATGGAACGGATCAAATATTACGTAAATAGTAGTATAATTGCTAAAATAGAGATCAACCCCTCGCCTTTCTAGTTCTCCTTACCACAAGACTCCTGTTTGAACTGCATGGCTTCTGGTTGGCAGACGCTGTTGGCCTCTGATCAACGGTCTTGAAACTGGGACGCGTGGCTACTTATATGTCTTTATCTCTAAGGGTTACATTGCTACAGAGTATTTGAAATTGCCCATCGTAAAACAATATTGAATGAAAACGTTGGAATATTTAGAATTTGGATCTCTATAGACCGCCATCATGTGTAATGCCTCATCTTATCCGGAAAGACCGACTGACTGCGATAGTGAACTCCAGCAACACATTAGTGGGATATTTTAATTTTCATTGTCTTTTGAAGGTCCATCAGGAATAGGAAAAATGAACAACCTTACTTGTTTGGTTCATAATCTACGGGGTATTTCGCGTGATCATTCGTGGGGCTTATCAGATTATAGTCCGATAGATATCCTAAACGTTTGTTTGGATGATTCATACTGCATCGGTCAACTTATGAGAAAAGTAAAATGTTTGCGCTTTCCATTGAGTTCAATATCAAAATGTGAACTGGCAATCAATTCCTTTTCGAATACAATTTGTCAAAATGGATGTGGTCTCACATTGTTTGTCTGTCTAATAGTCACCTTCCGTACGCGGGGCCAGCAGATTCTATTGAGCTTTCCCTACTGCATTTCTACATATCGTTTAACCAATATCTTGTCAAACTTTTATCAGCCATTGAGTGAAATTTATTGTATAGTACGTTCATTCGAATTTTCGCTGAATAGTCAAACTCAACACCTTTTGCTTCAGAAGGTATCACAGTCCGTAGCCACTAGTAACAGAAAACGCATTCAGCACTACAATTAAGAGGTTGGAAACAATGAATAAATAACCTAATTCACGTAATATTTATACAAACTCTCCGAGTTAGACTTGAATGTTCCGTGGGCTGACCAGATAGAGAATAGTGATAATAACTAATAACTCAATTAAACCGGTTTCCTATTCTTAAAAGTGTCCATTTCTGAACCTTGTCAGTTCTCATAGCATTATAGTAATCGGAACAATGTTAGCCGATTACATCATTCACTTCAGCAAAACAAATAACAAAAATAATGTTGCTTTGCTTTGTTTCCCACAGCTTGTTTACTTGCGAAACTACGGCGTTTCCCTGGCGGAACATGTCATTCCAGCAGCAGATCTCTCCGAACAGATTCCGTGCATGGGCATGGAAGCAGCTGGGACGGGAAATATGAAATTTATGGTAAGGTCTTTTGCAATCCGTCAGACGTACCAATTATTAATCTGAACGCAATACTGATATTCAAGTATACTGAAATCTCTGTTAATCCTATCGTCCGTCATACGTCACATAAGGTTGTGTACATTGCGACATAACACTCGTTTATTTGTGGTTCCTGCCTGGGAACAAATCAACATAAGCCTCTCAACCTCTCCTCTGTTTCGGTCTAATGGCAAATCTTGAGTACAGTCAATTGTGTTCCTATTTTGTTATAATACAAAATACGTTTCGTGAATTATTTGAGTGTTCTTAAGGGAGTCCTCTGAGATGCCTAATTGTTTCATAGTTTGAAAAAGGAAACGGGTATTTGGGAGTTTTAAAACTTGTGTAAGGTGACATCTGTAAAAAGATATACTTCACCTAAATTACCCTTGAAAAAATTATCTTTTCATTTCAGTGGCCAATTTTTGTTACGCAGCTCGCTGAAGGAAAACTACTTCATCGAGAATTTCTTCATTAAACAAACATTGAACAACTACAATATTCATCTTGAAATGTTTACGGAAGGTTAAACCTCCATATGATTGAAGACTATTAGAACAAGCCTCTCATTGTGATATAAATTCTTCACCAGGTATTTCAATAACTAGTTAATGGAAGACTATAACAAAAAGATACTTAGAATGAGAGCCCACTTCAAAATCATCCCTCGATTGGTTGCAGTAACATTCATGCGTTTGCACATGTATATCAATCTACGTGTTTGATGAATTCCACCGTAGATGATAAATTATCCCTAAAATTTCGAGTGAAAAGTAGAACGATCAGGCTTGTGTTTGGGTCCAAACTAGCTGAGATGGTCACGTTATTTCGTCAGTAAACATAGATGCTTTACCTATCATGGTTTAATGGAATTAAAAATCTAAGGCCAATACCAACTCCGATGCGTGTCACTCACCACTGTTGTTCGCCAGCCCAAATCCTCGTTGTGTGTAACTACCCATCATCCCATTTCCCCATAAATAGCCGCAGGGCAGTTATACATTTGTATTATAACAAATAAAAGCTACTGTTTAAAAGGTTCAAGCTATTCCTTACGTGTTCACTGTTTATTGCGTCGGACTTCAATTTCGCTATTGCATTACTGTTATATCTTCCTGCCATGCACTTAGCAATTTGTTGTTGATTGATGTACGAAAAAGCTTCAACGGGTCCACAGGCGAGTGAGGATTTCTCTATGCAACTAGCTTCTTCATAGGGTGCGTTACATCAAGAGTGTGTTGAAAAGTTCTTGCTCCGCACTTTCTTGCACCGGGGTACATTTACTAAGGTGAGGGAAAAGAACCAATATCCGGAGCTAGAGCTAGGTTAATAAACTACTGGCAAAACCCCCAACTTTTTGAGATGCTTAAAGTGAATTCTAAACCTGCAAACAATAGGTCTACAAATTATTGGAATTATTGGATACAAAGTTCAGTGTTTCGATAGGGTATATGAGATACTGTTAATGTTTGAGCCCAGGCATAAAGAACACACAAAAACTTATTCATTGTACACCTATCCCCAATCCACTGAGGTTTTCCAAATTCAATAAGCTAACTTGTAGGTAAAGCTTCGGCTAACCGAAGACTCGAGGATGAATTCGAAGGAACTCTCGCTTGGTTTCATTTGGGCAGTTTGGCAATATTCTGCTCCCAGACTAGCCGTGTTTTGATAACCACTGATAATTCTTCATCTATCCAATCGCACAACTTGCCTTTAACTGCTTAACAAAACTCTGTCTAACACATTGATATAACCTCTTGTAGGAGGAGATAAGTTACTTGCAAAGAAGGTTTCACCCGGGCCAACGAGTATTATTTTTGCCTCTGCTTTTTTGAATATTTCTATGAATAGAATTGCCAAACATCATCATGCGAGTATAGGATGTTCCGTGCTCAAGTATTCCAGCCCCATCTCAACTTTTCCTTGTTGCAATCAGCATGTGTGTATTTGCAAACGACAGATTATACTCTCATGTTGGCATGTTGTAAATTTTACGATGGAAACATTTAACAGACAACATAACATAAATTAGCATAAATTGATAATCGTAAACAAATCGCTTGTTCGCAAAAACGATACACTTATGTTAGAGCTGGGAAACGTACAGTAGCTTAGTTGGGATTCGCACACGCGCATTGAAGCGCACGTTCTTCCAACTGAGCTACGCGGCCACGCCTATGACATTAATCTTTTCACATTTGGATTGGCCATGCAACTTACAGAGGCATATATAAACCACCAGGTAGAATATCAACTGACTGCGCCGACAGGTTTCCCTTAGAATTCACCGGAATCCGCCGACAGAACTTCTAAGGCGGGGTGAATTGTCCAATTATGTTATCTGACAGATTTATTTTTTATGTTGGAATTGTGAAAACGTTGGCAGACTCGGGTTCGAATCCCACCTAGGCTAGTGAACTCGTACACTATTTAAACATACGATTTAAATCTGTCGGGCAACGTAACTGAACAGCACACCTGCGTTTGACATAAGTTTGATAATGCAATCTTCGACTTCTAACCGTATACCTGCTCATACACGCCAAAGTAGTAATACATGAATCCGCTAAAGCATTAATTATTGACCAAGAAAAAATTCGCGGAGGTGGTTGACATTTCGAATAAGATTCACACTAATTTATGCTACTACGGACTTGTACGTGAATTCTGTTTCACAAAATATAGCAGTAAGCATATTTTTGTAACAAGTAGCGGATAACGCTCCACTTGATTTATTTATGGTACACTAAACTAATGGAGCTGAGAAATCAATGTAATCAAATAAATATTAGGGAACGGTATTTGCGAAGAAATTTCCATATGTCGCATCAGGCGTTTATGTATATAAGGTGATCATAGTACCGATGTCTGATTGGCCGATTGAAACTCAGTTAGTAACGATGACCCATAGTTTATACCGCATATTACACAACTTCATCCCGCTCTCTCGTCTTGGCTCACAACCTTCATTTGAATCTGCCCATCTCTCTACCGTTTTTCCAGTTAACCTTTGTCTTCTCATCTACCACCCACGATTATCACACTAGCCTTGTCATATTCGTTTGCTCTGTTTGCTCGCCCCCGTCATCATTACTAACTGAGCTTTAGTCAGCCAACCAGACATCTGTACTATGATTACCTGATATATGTATATATATATATATATATGCATTTATGTATATATATCAAAAAGAAATTTCTTCGCGAATACCGTTTTCTACATTGTCTATGGGACTGTTTTACAAATGAATAGTGTTGGATACATCAACTAATATACCAACGTGCAATTCGAGATTGATCACCTATGGAGACTTCTGTCAGGCCAAAGTCACAAACCTCGTGCTTAATGACCGTTTGGTTTGAGTTTTCTATTCATTTTTTATATATCGATGAATCACTTCGATCTGGGTGTAATATTTCCTCATAAACTGCGAAGCATTGTGACAGTGAACACCGGATGCCACGCATAAGCGTGGATTATTCCACCTTTTGAATATTCATCCGGAGCAGCTTTGCATTCACATAAACATATCCAAACCAATCACCTAGGCTTTTCAAAATCTTGTGAATCGTTGTATAACTAGTTGCATGTGAAACGCACCCATCTATGATCGTATGAAAAAACTTGATTGTACCCGGTCATATAAGTTTCACATGTACATGAAGTCAATTCAATTCACAAGGTATTAGAGATAAAGTCGCTCGGTCGTCAGGTCCCGGAAAGTTCTGTGAATCATGTGAACAGGTATAAAATCCTTACAAATAGGCGTAATTGAATTACAATCTTTTGTTAGGCTATTGGCATGTGCAAAGCTGTCTGATGGAGCCAACATCACTCTGACCATACTTGATGATGACGAGTCAGTAATAAAAAACTGGAATGCCCAAACACCTTGCAACTGGCAAACAGTCACCATGACCTTTCTTGGGTAATGAAACACATCCCAACATTAAAGTTATATATATATATATATTATGATATCAAATGAAGCAACAATCATAGACTCAGCTCATAAAGTTTTTGCACAATGGGTTTCCAATTAAGATGTCGATGCAGCAAACATGTTGTAATCTAAGGTTTCTATTGATGGTGAACAAACGTTTGAACATAATACGATACTTATCGAAGCTACTCTGTGTACAGAACCGGGTAAATTAAGCACATTTTGTGAGCGGTATTTCATGGCTGATCAAAGGTAATGCACGCACTAGCCATATTGTGGTTCAATGCACAGCAAACTGACCACTACATGAGTACCTTGAAAGTGAGTAAAAGTATAGCTAAGAATATATTTAGAGCATGTATTCACAAAAGTATTCCAACAATCACTATGTTACACACAGTTTGCATGGTGAAAACACGCATTTTATTTGCTGTCTGACAGCGATACTTTCACGAAATCATTGCTCTGCACATGAAGCAGTTTGGTAATATTCTGTTACTAAAGCTCAGGGTTACATATCATTGCACTTATTTGATAATAATCTGAAGCCATTGTACCATGACCAGATCAGAACACGGATCAGAGTAAACTGCTTCGCGTAATGCGACCCTCCAGCTTCCTAAGAACCTTGTCCTGAATGAACCCATACGTTTACGGCTGCAACATCAAGCAAGTCTGCTCGTATCACATGGTCCAGCGGTAAGATACGCATCAATTGCTGCCATTGCCGCAAGATAACAATTATTACGTTAATACCGAACATACTATTGTCATAGACCAAGACGACAGTATACTATAGCTCAATAAAACCTTCCAGCTCTATCAGGAATTGTCTGTTATTTTGTCGTGTTCTGAATAGTGCTTGATAGCACTTAACATAGATTCGCTGATAAAAAGTGCAAAGGCATCGCGCACACAGCTGGCCTGTGTTACATATCTTGGCTTGACATCTGAGGGAGTTGTCGAAATCGTTCTATCCGGTCGTCCGACGCACGAATTGAACTTACCCATGTTCAGCCATGTTAAGCTCATATCTACAGCGCCATGATGTGGGTTGGACAACTCATTCCTCCTCCTACTTTTCGTCCAAATTGGCAGGCAAAAAACAGCAACCAAAACCGGAGCACGAAAGTGCATGGCTAATGATTGTTCAAACTGAATTGAACTGAACTGTTGTTTTTTGTTGTTCACAATACTTAGCTGATTCTCCATTATTTCAGTTGCACAGATGCTGCGTACCATCGTCCACGAAGTAGTTGTTGCAGTGTAAAATAATTTGGTGGGTGTGTTCATCGCAGAAATTCAAGATAATTCACAAAACGTCCGCAAAAGGTTTCTGAAATCTCAATTGAACTCTTCAAATAATGCTACGAAAAGTTACAGTCAAACAAATAATTTGGTTCGATGGCTAAGACAATGAAGAAGTTCACTTTAGATCACCACAACAACCGATACTAGGAGAGAGTGAATGAAACATTTTTTCGTGTGAGTTTCATCTTAGCCTTGGTTCACGAACCCACCCCTCTCTTCCCGAACACACGAACATTTTCACACAACAACACCGATCCCGCATAACTGGATGACCGTAACTGACAACGAAAAACCCCGGAAGCACAGATCTGAGAAAGCGGCGTGCAACACGCACACAAATGCATATAAGAAGAGAACGATTCCTCCCATTTTATTGTTCTCCTACCAACCCCTAGGTTTTTCCCCTCACATAAACTGTAGCGGCATGATTATGAGTTATTGAAAACAATCGTTCGCCTCAAATTGTGTTTTAGATAACGACAGTCACTAAGGCCTAAGCCTATAACGACTGCAATGATGAGGACCATTACTATCTTTCTACAACCCAATGACTTCCAAAACGGAACTAAACTATCTTGAAACGGAACTACGCAATGCCAACAACACACTGTCGAGACTAAAGTCCACTGTCATTCATTAATTGCTGGTCGGGCAAGCCTTCTAAGGACATTGTGCACTACAATATATATATATATATATATATGTATATATACATATATATATATATATGTATGTATGTATGTATGTATGTATGTATGTATGTATGTATGTATGATATATATATATATAATTATGATACAACGACAGCTTCCCAAAGTTGTTTATCCGACCAGGATCTAATGAGCAACAGATAATTTTGTCTCGTTAAAAACAACACGATGTAGACACTGTCCAATCCTAAGATCCTAAAACAAATGTCGAGTAACATGAACCCATTATGTAATTACTCCACATTAACGAACGAAATCGGATTGATCACGTAACCAACAGTGTGGTTCAGAAACGCACAAAAACAGACAGCTGAAACTGACCAATGCCTTGGATGTTACAAACCAGTGATCAAAATTCCGCCAAACCTCAGAACTAGGTAATCACAATTTATCGGTAGCTTCGTTCGAGATCCGGTTCACCAACATCATTTAACTATCTAAACAGTTCAAGAATCTTCACGCCCGAAGTAACTTTTTATCTCTCGTAAAAAAGAAATAATTTGAACAATTGAGAAACAACTTGATTGATTCTTACTTCAAACACCGTCTAAATTATGCAACATGCTGATCACCATTATTTCAGAAACATGACATCCTCATCAGATTGTCAGTACTAACCATACAAATTGAGTTCTCTAAACCGGGTTAGCCCGAGGATCACGTTATCAAACCAAAGATTTTACGTAGAGCAGATGAGGATAAATGATAACACAAAATTTATAAAAAACAGTGGAAGAATGATTGATCAATTGCTCAGTTCTTTAAGAAACAAAAATTATTCGAAATGGGTAAGATAAACTAACTTTAATCCCCTGCTGCGAACACTCAAGAAAGCGGTCGATTGAATGGTCAGAGCCCTCGGAATTTATCCCAATGAAACAAAAATACTATAAACTTTAGAAAATAAACCGTACGATTCAAAAAAGCGGATACCATCACAAGAAGATCTCTACCTTCCGAAGTAATAGCAGTAGCAAGAAAAGTGTTGTTCTTACGACTGCCTTTTCAAGACAATGTGAGCAGTGAATTACTCGGAGGAAGACGACTAAAGCGGTTGCCCGCACCTTTCTAGTCACCAGTCTAGGGTAAATGTTCATAAGTAGGCTAATACTAAGCACCACTCTTAAACGTAAACTACCTTCATTTCATCACTGGATACCCATGGATTTGCTTCTACCTGAACGGCTAAATACGTGGGTCAACAGACACGGTGGTTGTGACGGAGACTCAAAGACGAAAAATGCAAAGTCATCTATAGCAAAGTCGAAACTCGTGGCAAAACGTGAACTATCAATAACGAACACAGTGGCAGTCAGACAAATGCCATGTGCACAGAATAACTGAGCAATGAACGGAAACCTCCCCGATAGCAAGACGACTTAGGAACTGAGTCTGATTGTGACCCGTGTCGTGTAATGATCATGTCAGGAATTGTAGCTATCCTAAGTACAGCAGAACACCACAGATAGGATCCGTGAGTCTCCCCTCCACCCTGGAGTCCTTCATTTTTGGCAGCTTACGAGTTACTGAACTCAACTAAATTCCAATTTTCTGACAAATGTATACTCAAAATTGTTTTCAAACAAACAAACTGTAAACGGTTGAAGAGAAAGGTATGAAACCAAACTTTTCTGTGTATAACTGGTTTCCTAAACACAAAAAAATCGGAATAATCGAAAGAAATAACTGTTTCGTTAAGACGGGATTGTGCTTTAAACGCGAATACTGTTAAACTGATATTAATCAAAACCGGAGGAAATATGAAATCAGTAATATGTAAATATTTCAGTAAGGTTTTGTTTGATTTTTTTACGTTTCATAAATACTTTGGATTTAATAAATTGTTTTGGTGTTGT
>UZAN01043642.1:28605-40280 GCA_900618425.1 Echinostoma caproni
ATATATATATATATATATATATAAGTTTTCTTCCCATCGTGTAGATTACCGGCGTGAGTCTGGTAACTGTGACTTTCAGGTCTTCAAATCTGAATGTTACATTCTTATAACTGGTGTTTACGACCATTATTCTATTCTACACTGAGGCAATAAAAGGTATGAAAGAAATTGTTAGCTGCCGATAGCAAAAAGATTCACCTGACTGAGCATCAAAATATGACTCCAGTAACTTGCTCTCTGATTTATCCGAAGACAACTTTTTCTTATCTATTCTTTCAAGCTCAACGGTGCATTGACTATATGCACTCTGGATGGTGTTAACGCCGAAATCGTACAGGAGGTGGGACGAGAGAATGCTTTCGTTTTTGGGCGTTCGGTGGAAGAAGACAAAGCTCTCCGGGCTAAAGGGTAAGTACTTTCTCCCCGGAGATTCTACATAATTTATACATTACGTGAACAAATAAGAGGTTGAATGATTTCTCGCGTAATTAGGCGAAGGGTTTTGTGACACTCAAGATAAATAGACTCCAAAATGCCAAATGAGAGCAACAACTTTCCAACAGATTTGAGAGGCAATTTTGACTTTTGCTTAGTACTTCCCTCCATAACCCTAATGATTACTACGACACAAATTAACAAACTATTACAAGGATAACATACCCAATTTATTTAATAAAATTCATCTGATGTACGATCGGGAATTGAACGACAAACGGTAAACCACAGCTTCATTTTTCACCATATTTTAACGAGCTTGAACCTTCTGTAGGGTTCCCCTGGTTACTACGAATGGCAAATAAAAGCTGCTAATTCTCTTTAGAATAATTCTTTCCATACTGATGTTTTGAAACAAACGGAGGTCTTTTTGAAGTCGAAATGGTTCCGGTGATCAGTGAAGAGACAAATTGGAATCATCGGTGAAGGTGTTTCATAATTGGCAGTTCAATATCTCTCTTTAATACAAAATTATTCATTTGGCCATTATGCAGACAAATAGTGATCCTTGATCTCCAATTCTATTCTTCTCAGAAACTCATGATGCCTCACATTTCATGTTTATCTATAAATGCAATCAATGACGCTCATACCGTTTAAACTGCATCCTTTGCAATGCTTTTATTTTCCACTTCACCCAATTTGACATTCTACAGTCTACATATGAAACTTTCAGTGCATGACATTTTCACAAAGCCAACCTTTTTCTTCCCTAACCATCCAGATACGATCCACGCAAGTATATTGCAGCCAACCCGGAACTAGCTCACTGTCTTGAACAGATTCGTAGCGGTTACTACAATCCCGCCGAACCTGATTTGTTCCAAGACATTTATCGATCTCTTGTCACGGAAGACCGTTTTCTGATTTGTGCAGATTATGAAGACTACATGCGGGCACAGGCTGAAGTGGAACGAACCTACAGCGTAAGTAGCTAGAAAAGTCTGACTATTGAAAAGTTTGTTCTTTTTATGAGAAATTATTATCCTAGTCGATCTGAGTTTCACGCAATTTATTGTTAGGTCAGTGAGCGTTAAGCTTTTATTCAGTTTATGATAAAACCTCACTGTGGATGTGAGAACAGTCCATTATAATGTTCAGAACACGAGTTGGAATAAATCAAGTTTTGCTTTAACCATTTCTGTGTTCCACTGCGAATGGGTGATTATCGAGTTTTAGATTTAATACAAGATTTGACACTTGTCAGAAACATCGTTATTTCGGCAGGACGGTTAAAATTACCCATTATGAGGGACAGGTGTGAACTTTCGTGGAAGGCATTCTTCATGGTTTGCGACAGAATCATTAGCTAAGTCTAAAGATTCGAAATGTCGGTACATGACACCGAGTAGACATATCGTTTTCCAGAGGTTTAGTAAACATCACATTGAATCTGAGGCTCCATTTGGGGTTTTTCACACAAGATTGTTTTCATGGTAACGTAGCGCTCCACCGTATTGCGTAGGACGACCACGTCTGAGCAACGATAAATCGACATTCCGAGTCAAGAATATAGGTGGTCAACCAGGTTTTCAGTGATAGCAACAATACCACACCCTTTGGTTTCATAAAGAAGTTCCATTTCGCAGATTTTTTGGAGATTAACTCGTGATATAATAGCACGAAAAGTATTTTCGGTACAGAAACCAACTTACTGTCGGCTAACATTGTTTTTTGGAATTGGTTTCGTCGGTATGGTGAATGTGGAGTGTTAAAAAAGCGCTAGTCAAAGAAGATAAAATGTCACTACCGGTTTCCGTTATCGAGCTTTGCTAGGATCCAGTATTATGCGGTGATCTCAGGCATAATTCCGGCGGAAACCTTTTTCTAATCTCCTTCCACGACAGTAACACTAAATTGGCCATTTCTGGCGTTACAACGGTCACTTCCATTATCCTCGGGCCGTTCCCGGGACCTTGGGCATTACCTTAAATATTTAACTATTTGGTTTGATTTTCAACTCATTTTGTATTGTATCGTATCGTATGCAAGCAATCATGCATACATCTCAACCATTTTGTTTCACGAGAATTTATCATTCATCATATTTTTTTAATATAGTTTTTAACAATTACTCTTCTTCTTTGACTCGATCATTTTACNCCCCCCTCCCCGCTTCCAGAACGAAGCCAAATGGTCTCGGATGGTTTTGTGTAATATTGCTGGAGCTGGTCGGTTCTCATCTGATCGTACTGTGGCTGAGTACGCCCGAGAAATGTGGAACGTGGAACCCTCTGAATCCAAACTTCCGCCACCAACTGAACCACTTGAACCCAAATTGCCCAAGTTCTACATTGGTATTTAGCGTAAACACCCTGATAAGGACCAATCTGACCCCTTCAACATCAAATATGTTCACTGATTTCGAAGAAACACATCATTTCTTTTTTCGCAAACCAACACCCCCTTGTTGGTTGCACTTCAATCGGTGTTCATCACGTAACTGTATACATTCAACTACAATGAGAGCACCACTTTATCCAATGCTCTTCCTTGTCTTCCGTAAAATCCTTTTTTGGTTACCAAGACAGAGTCTGGTTGATAATTTTTCTTTCCCCAACCCTCGGTTTTCATCAGTAATATACATATTCATGCTGTTCAAGGAGATCTATTATGCGCCACACTCATTAAACATTTATACACGAAAACTGAGAAACACTGTGTTTGTAGGTGTGTTTCAGTCTTTTATCATTCGAACTTACAAATTTGTAAACATAACGCCAGTTTCACTAATTTGATTCACATAAAAGCATTCCTTTTTCGGCATCCATTTTTGCATTTTATTATGGGGCAAGATGGTTTTGACTAATAAATGTTAGAACTTTATTACATATTTCCAGAAATCGACTAGATAAGTCAAAGCATAAACAAAGCTCTATGCACTGTGATAATTGAATGAATGGTCCTTTGCGTTATTCATATTATGCTTATTGTTCTCATGACAGAGCAAAATAATGTGAGAGCGGTGCACTGGTCACTGTGAAACTAACAAAATGAATAGAGATAGGCAAGACTGGAAGTAAATATGTTTGAGTTACCGTAGTAGAAAGCTATTGCGATAAACCGAAGAGCTAATAAGCTCCATAAAGTGATGGATTTACTTTTTAATGTATTAAATCCGAGCCAGATCCCTCAAGCTTGGTGTAATGCGAGAGGAACACTCATGGTACCAAAGCAATCGACGGATGATATATTTAGCTGACAACTCAGCTTGCAGCTCTCAACTTCCAGTTATAAACGATTAACTCAGTAAATATTCATAACAAAGACTTTAAATATTTGATCACCGCTATTGTCATATTGCAACCGAAGAAATGAAGCAAATTCTGTTTTAAGCTGACTTGGTTGGCTATTGTACAAAGAAAATACCAACCTGTAATGAGCATAGGGATTGGGAACGTTTAAACGAGGGTTAAAGAAAATGAATCAAGGCGATGATCACAGTCTAACCGTGCGTGCAGAATTCTTCCATCAGTCAGATCTGCTATCAAATGGAAGTAAAACTTCACTAATATCGGATGATCGAAGTGGCTTTTGTTATCTGCAACCCACCGTATGAACAGCCTCATGGATCCGTGTCTAGAAGAAGAACAAACACCATCTTCTACTCGTGAAATTCTTCAAAGCGACTGTTTTGCATACTCTCATTCTGCTGGGCATACATATATAGATACTGACAGCATATAGAAAAATTAGTCTCGATGGCAGTCGAATGTTTTATTTAAAGGCCTACAGAAATGAAGATTGCATCTTCCCGTAAATGCCAAACGAAGTATGAAAAACAAACGAGATGTTATGTAATCACAGAATTGTCAAAAACCGAAGAAAAAACGTTTCGGCAGTTTGTAATAAAGTCACGGATAATTGAAAGTGTGATACAGAGGCTATGAGTTAACTATAGTTAGGTATAACAAAATTAAAAGCGTCGAATCACTTGCAACACAAAGGTCATTTTAAAGGACTAACATAGCTTCAAATGAGGATTATGGGCCCATCAAAGACTTTTGCGACAAACCATTTTTCTTTTCTTATTGGACGACAATTTTAACTTATGCAACTCACCTCATTTTTTCTCCAACAATGAGTACAACCTAAATTTTTAATATCGTAATTATCTTCTACAGCGATTATTTCACTGATGCTCTTCAACACATTGGATTCCACCGTGATGTACATCGATTCTTCGATTCCATGTTATGCTCATCTAAACGTGTGTCAACAACTAAAATGATAGTACTTAAATCTAATGGTTCATGTTAATTCTGACCAACCATCGAGAACCAGTAGTCCACGGAAGTAATTATCTTGTAAACTAAAGGGTTCATAATCTCAAATGAAGGTAAATTGAAAACCCAGTCGCGTCCGTGGCTAAACCAACCAATACTGTGTTCGCGAAAACAATATCTCAAGACCCTAATGCTGCCCTGGCCTAAGGCCAGTAAGACAGACACACTACTTTGACTTATCCTTGACCGGTCCATCCGGACACAGCCCCCAACATCTATCAGTACAACAACTGTATGAGTACTTACACTACGAATTATCACACTATGTTGTGTCTACATGTTCCATTGTGCACTGTATTGACCTGATGAGAAGTACCGAAAAAACAAATCTGTCTTTGCCCCTTTCAGACTTCTCTGACATATAAATGAGTATATTTTATGACTTTAGCAAGCGTTCACCAAACAGTGGGTAAGCTATCAAGGATAGATTTTACTTAAGATAACAACCAAAGTTATAAACCATGTGATAATCTCCGCATGAAGTGCTAAGGTGAATCTCCGTGACCAACTGGCCAGAGTCCCATCACATCGTGATCATGTGCCACAAATTTTCGATTTTCGTCAACAGTTCAATTTAGAATAAGTATACGCTGCTGACGATGGTCGCTTTCTCCAAGAGCTACTTGAGGTGGTCAGTCGCAGAGTTATATTTTTGTTCTCTTTGGCGAGAATCGGTCCAGGGGTGCGTACAATTAATGAGGGCTCAATTTACACGCAATGAGTTAAGTCAGGATCCAGGGTTGTCAGTTGTTGCAAGACCATAAACAGAGCTCAACGAACAACGTCAATACGTCAAATACTGGCCTTCCTCTCATTACACATTCAACTTTCACACGGACGCGACACGATCGGGTTTTCATTCAAACCTTCATTTGAGGTTTAGTGATAAGTTATTGACCGCGGTTGGTTGTTTTTCCAACTTGGAAATGGTGTAAAATCGCCTATGATACCAACAAAAGGGGTCACACACATCTCCCTTTGAATACCCGTACTTTAAACCGAAGAAATTTGGGTTTAGATGTCAATGTTCACTGCAATTTTCGAATCAATTCATTATACTATGACACAGTCGATTCGGCCTACTGGTTATGAACCCTTCAGGAAAAAGGGAAGTCGGATTCAGTTTTGCTTACACATCATTGCTATTGAATAGTACTTATAGCTTTGAAGGAGGCTCATAGAAGACAGCAAACGGATTGAATAACTACGGCGATTCACGCGGTCCATAAGCTCAATACTGCACTATTCCATCACTAGTTTGGAATTTTTATGATATTCGTGTTGTTAGCGGGTGTTCAGTCATGTGGTGATGGAACACACAGGGTTTATTAATCGAGGCGGTCAGCAAAAACTCGGTTCTAGATCGTGCTGGTTGAACCAACGTCTATTACAGTTGTGATGGAACGGACAATTCAGTTACTTTTTCTAACGATCTCATTTATTTTTGGACACATTTGTTTAAATAGCATTCCATATCATTACATTTAGAATACCACGAAGTGGAGAACCAAAGATAGACATTTTGTGAGTGGAGGACCAAGTAACGATCATGTTTACTTAGGCCCTATGAATGAGGCTTGAAATTTATTAACCGATCCATTGCAACAGACACTGAAAGAGCGGTAGTTGAAATTTCGTGCTACCCGCATATTCATACGGGATTGCGCGTTTTACTTGTTGCGAGATGATGGTACCGGTCCCGAATGGGTTGAGCGTGTTTCTTGTTCTTTCCTTCGCACCAAGTTTACAACACGACGATGAAGTTCCTCTCGCGAGAATGGTTTCAATATGGACATTTCGGATGCTAGAGAACAGCAAGTGAAATCACAGTGATCTTTCACCAATTACATCTTACGATTGCGCATAACTCATAGCAATACATAAATGCAGCGTTGTTTACAGTTGACATAGCTCGCACGGACAGAAAAATAGTAAAAATGCCTAATGCAAAATAACACTATGAAATTACTCAAGTATAATTTGAATTATTTTTTTCTACCCGCCCTATTATATATTCTATATACATTAAATTATTTTAATTGGTCTATGAAACAAATCTCAGGAGATTTTTGTTTCCTTTTTGATAAGTAAACCTACGTTTCTCGTGTGTGAAAAAATCTACTTCAACAACGGGCCACGTCCAGATACATCAAAAATGT
The DNA here is from genome assembly GCA_900618425.1 of Echinostoma caproni. NCBI lineage: Eukaryota > Metazoa > Platyhelminthes > Trematoda > Plagiorchiida > Echinostomatidae > Echinostoma > Echinostoma caproni. Next base: position 35,546 of record UZAN01043642.1, read on the forward strand.
TCATACCTTATATCATTCATCTCATTGAAAATCAAAGTATGTTCCTAATCGCCGAAACTTTTGAAGCCATCACTTTAAAAAACTATTCTTTGGAAAACTACAGCTGTGCTCGTAACTGTTGAGCATTTGATTCGATTTTATTTGAATATAGGCGTTCTTAGACGCAGCTGATGACCTATTTTAAAGCTCATCCACGAATACCGGATGAATAGAGAAAAATGACAAAAATAACAGCCGTGTAGGACTTCCGTGTTTGTGGGCTGCCGATGAGCACTGGACTGCTGTTTAGAATTTTCTGACTCACCGGTAATGAGTACTATTTTTGTGCTCCCACTGAAGTTTGAATGACGAAGGACCCGGTTTGAACCGGATATCCATATCTCTGAACTACACAGCTGACGGACGCAGTCTCAAGAAAACAGTAAGAGTTCTTAAGATCCGTAATTATGACGAGCCCAATCGACTCCCCCATACATCGAATACTGCTTATTCTGATACTATTTTATAAAAGGCTTCGACACAAAAGGAAATTAGTCAACACACTTCTTTTTCTATAGGTGAGTCTTATAATGAATATGCGATTTTTAAGTGACCTTATTTGATCCTGCTTCACACATCAGATGATAGATCACGGTTCGTTTAACAAAACTCCGATGACGAGAAATGACTAGGAAAAGCATTTTATGATTGGAAGTTAAAAGAAACATATGAAATGTGCTTCTTACCTGCCTGTACGCGCAACTACAGAGTTGGATGTAATTTCACACACAGGTACACCTATCAGTTAGGTACAAAATTCTAATATACTTTGGAAACAAATAATATATAATTAATTGAACAGAAAAAACCGATTTCATGAAAATGATTTATCACTTACAATCCTCAAAGTCATCTTGCAGATTTGGTACATGGATCGTTGGTATTGGCCCGGAAGGAGCGGCAAGATTGTTGCCAATCAAAATAGATTTGGCCACATACGGAGCTTCCGGATCATTGACAGCAATAAATTGGCGCACAAGCAAAAGCTTGTTTACACGTTCCTCTATCAGGTTCAAATAGTCCAATAGATTGGCCTGAGTAACTCCCTCGGATGAGGCAAGGCGACGTGTGAGCATGGTGCTGATTAGAAAAACGGTTGCACAAATAACTATCGCCACTAAGCAAATTACCACAAAAATTGTTTTATTCGAACCTAAAGACTGCTTGCATAAGGCGGTTTTTGAAGATTCGGTTTGTTTATAAAATGTATTCATCCAGCAGAGCTAACGTGGTACTCACTACTGAGAAGCCTTATTGAGGCATGTCTACCAAATCCACTAGGAGTCAAACCCGGATACAGAAGGTTTTTAATCTAATACACTACTCAGTTCAGTTACACAGTCTAGTTCGAATTGGCCTTCTGGACATCAGAACTATTTGTTGACTCCTTATGAGAACCGAACGGCTGTACAGTGACACAGAGGCAGTCTAGTAATGAACAACATTTTGGCTCTGGTTAATAAATGTATCTCAGTTACGAATTATTTCTCGCAGTTTCGAAAACGTTAAAATCTTGTTACTCGATCAGCAAATATAGCAAGCACATTCTTCGCCGATTAGCTCAACGTCATGAAAAAATAAAAAAACAAAAGACCGAAGAGTTTGATAATCCGGAGAACCGATGTTTCGGCATATTTATATAACCTAATGGATCAGTGCACTCGATGTGTATAGAAGTTTGGTTTCACAGTGACCATCTTTTCCATACATCCGTAAATTTAAAACTCGATTTTGTTTAGAATGGGTGGGGAATCCGCTTGATAAAGTAAGCAATTAGATAACAAAAAGCAAGTATTTTAGTGGTTTAGCTCAAATGACTGGTGATTAAGCGATATGCGAACACAAATGACAAGCAATCAATGTTTACAGCGAAACCGCCTCGCTGACTCCTGGGTCTGGTTGTGGCTAACATAAGGCTCCCATTGTGAATCTCCAAGGAAACCCACCTGCTTTAGCTTATAGAACCTGGTAGTATCCTGTCCACATGAAAATTAATAATCACTTAGATTACTACGGAGATATTTGTTTCATGATTTGTTTAGCGCACTTAACTCGGATTCGTGAGGTGAGTACAATGTTTTCAAAAGAAACCCTCATTTTAGTAAGCCTTTTGGTAAGCCTCCGAAAGACAGTATGGTCGGAGCTGTGTGTCTAGGTTTGTGGCTGTTCACCCTACCCTTGCACCTCACGAAATGCTTCCATTCAACCAGAAGTCTCCAAAAGTCTCTGCTAAGGAAGCCCTACTCACTACTTTCACAGGGTGGAGGTGCTTCCGCACTAAGTCGAGCGGACGAAAAGTCAACAGCTGAGGCTACAACCGGGTTGGTGGACTACTAGCAATTCACCTCTGGGAGTTGACCAAAAAGCCTGATTCCAAACCAACCAAGAAGAGGGGTATGAACCACACACACATCCTCCTGGTTGTGGCAATGGTCACCGGCTCAATTAAGCATCGGGGGCGCTTTGGACGTCCAAACGGTGTATCTTCTGATGAACTGGACACCGGCTCCCAATGGATTGCAGTTTTTCCACACCGCCTCGCTCTCTAGCGAGTCAGACTTTGGCTAGCCGAGGACTCCAGTTGTTAATTCGCCAAGAAAATTCACCTGCCTTGGCCTGGACAACCTGGCAGTATTCTGCCCACGAGCAAATCGTGGAACGTTTCTCTTTTGTAAAGATCAATGTTCCGTGCTTTGTTTGGTACACCCTCTGAACTCAGACATGTGTGAAAAAACAGGTGCATACTCTTTTAGTAATGGAAGTGAAATGAGAAATCAGAAAGGTTTTCGGACCAGAGCTGATAACCCAATTCATTAAACCTTTGTTCCTTCGAGTACAATAACTCATAACTTTTGAATCGCTTCAAGTATCCAATACCCTACATTGTATTCTTATTCGAAGCCAAGGTTAGTCGAGGTAGTTGTCATTATCCGTTTGAAATCTGACCTTTGTAGGTACAGGTTATGGTGATGCACATTTTTGCCGAGTTTTTCACTGTGCTTCACACTCTCCATATTATCCTTTTTCCCACCATACAGTTAATTTATGGTGTCTACGTACCATTTATTTATAATATCATCCACGTCCACAGACATAAAGAACTTCCCTCGTTTATCTAATTTTATATTATCTAACCCCTTACCATGTCAAAATCCATTTCAATAAAAGCATATTTCATGAACAAGTAGATGAAAACTAAATACAGAAACGCTTTCATAAAAATGTCAATCAGAACCGAACCAGACTTTACCCACATGTTGCCTATCTCCTTTTCCAATGAGTCGTCCACTTAGATCTTTTGACTTTTATAAGGTAAGAAAACATGATTAATGATTAAACACGGGTGGACCACCTTCAGCTAAATAGCCACTGTAAATATTGATTCGCATTCCACTGATAATCGGGCAGTTACATCAGATGGGTTACATTAATGGGTGAGAGAGTGAGCGACAGTAAAGCACAGCTCTCGAAACTAGGTAAACGAGAGACATTGTCACTGGTAATTTTATTGCACGTAATGGCCCAAGCGGGGAAACAAACAAAAACATGCTTTTTATTTCAATTATGATGGCTAAATATATCAAATGATTAGTCATTTTGGTTTTGAATGAGAGCCAACGTTCTGATATTTAAACATTCAGGTTTCCAAATATGCATCCGATTTTATTGAAGGAAAACAGCATTGTATAGACACTTCAAGCTTTTGATGGCCTGTCCGATTCCCGAATTCATTCAACCAACTGCCTTACATGACTCTGAGATTTATGGAAATATCTGTTTCACCCACTTTATTCCGAACAAGCAATAAGTTGGAATTCGTTGATCGTATTTATCAAACCCAAGCGGAGATTTGACCAACTTTATCGTACTTTATAACTGACTATCAATTGCATGTTTCGGTCGAGTAGTCTGATAAGAATAAACTTTTTATTACATTGAACAGAAAAATAAGATAAACGAAATTTTCAAAGACCGTGTCTCCTTTTTCTAATGCGCTGAGACCCCAAGGAAAACAACTGCCACAGAATTTAAACACTTCTATAATTTCAAAAAATACAAGAAATACTTGCTGACCCCGAAAGGTTTGTTCCTTACAGCGTTTGACGTTACCGGACAATAAAAGCTGAGAAGTCAATTACCCGTGAACTAAGTCAACTAAACAAAAATGGTCACATGGACGCGTCCACTGTTATCCAACCCTTTCCCATGGCTCACGGTTGCCTCGGACGTATGGTCTGCCCAAAGTTCACAAAGACGGTATACCGCTACATCTTATACTCTCTATAATTGGGGTACCGCATCAAAAGTTAGCACGTTGGCCGGTCAAACTGATAAACCCAATCAAACACGAGTTTGCAGCACACAGCTTGAAGGACTCGTTTGACTTTGCGGAAAAAAGTGTGACGCCTAATATCTCCAAGACACACATGATTCTGTTTGACGTCGCTAATGTTCCTTTTCAAGAGACGATTGATAGTGAGCTCTCGTCCCACCTTACCATCTCAAGAAAATCCTGTTATTGAGTACAAAATACATGGTAGCTTATATGGATAAGTTGACGATGTAGCAGTGGAAAGCCCACTAGGACCAGTGTTAGCCGATATATTCAAGGGACAACGAGAAGAAATAAAACCCCGTTAATCAATACACGAGACCTTTTTCTAAAGGTGTTATGTTCACGACAATTTTGTTGTTA
>UZAN01043643.1:0-12973 GCA_900618425.1 Echinostoma caproni
ATAATATAATAGAAAATCAGTCCGTAAGCATTGAACGGGTATGTGGAACATTCAAACCTGTTGATGACTAAGTTTACCCCGGAAAGGTTATCGGGAAGGACAGTGGTTGGAAGCATCTGAAAGAGTTAGGCCACCAGCACCTGGCATATTCTACTTAAACGAAAAGAGACGATATTTCCCGGTCTGATGACTCGCATATAGTGAACGCTGACCATGTCGGAAGTGCAGAAGTACGTTCCGTAGATTTCGATCGTACATTACTGTGACTTTCACGGGTGTCTGCTCTCCTAGACATGAAAATTAGATTTCAGGCCCAAGAGTTTGCCTCATGATAAATTAATTAGATTAAATGTCCTCTGATGCGATTACTTAAACTTATGAAAAATACAGTGGCACGAAGCAGACATACAACTGTCTTTCACACAAGATCAGTATAATTAAACAATGTAGGTCACCGTCACCGTGGAATGCGGGTATTACAGACCCTGACTACTGCCAACACACTTTCCAAGTTCCAATTTATCAGCGAATCGCCGCTTTCCACTCAAAAAAACGATGGTAAAATTGTTTGTTGATTAAACATGAATAATATTATTTGGTGTCATATGGTGATTGAGCTGCCCGGGATCCGAACACAACAGGTATCGTTTGGTTTCTGAACAACGCTTGATTATGTCGTGATGTCATGATAATCACTGAATGTGGGTAGCGAACTTTGATTTTCACACTTCGAGGAGGTGAATCCGAATATACGTTGGCTTGTAAACAAGTATGGTTTCAACGCCACAACAATAATAATAACAATAACAATAACATGGGGCAGATGGGTTGAAATACAGAGCAAAGTGGGAAGAAGATAGAACAGTTAAAATCGAAAAAGTAGGCAAGTGGGATAACACGATTTTTTGTATGAGTTTCACCGTACACCTTTTGATATTTCTTTGTTTTGTTTGTTGTTCGTTTTTTACGGGGCACGAGATTTCGACAGACAGCATTCGCCCCACTGACCTCTCTTTCATATATCTCAGCGTCTCTAAAAACGACAATTCTCATCCCTCGAGGTCCAAGCTTGAAGGCGGGATGCTTCCGACGAAGCCAAAGCTGAAGCCAGCTTCTTCATGCCTGTACGCCATGTTATGGTTTGACTGCCACGNCTGTCGGAGGCGGTGTAGAGCGATTACTTCTGCTAGAGAACGACCATCCGCACCGAGCACACGACAATGAACCTCATATGACTGACAATTTCAGATTTGGAGATACTCCTAGACAACTTCCTGCTGCAATACCGGAATACCGCACATGATATCACCAAAGAGAGCCCAAAGAAACTGTTCAAAGCCAGAAGCTTGGTGTCCTCACTACGATCCAAGTGACGTCGTATACTTCCGAGGAAACGACTTGCAACCATCAAGAATAATCACTACCCGCAAGATTGGTCGAGATAACAGATCTGACAGATGCGACGGTTCATCGACGCCACATCGAGCAAATTCACTTCAACGAAACTCCCATTTCGGAAGAAGACCCTGCCGAAGAAACCCAAGAAAACCTGCTCTATGATACGCCGTCAACAACTACAGAAGATCAAAGGCAGAAGCCCCTATTACGGGAATGTCTACAGACGAGAATACCACACTGGTACTCCGACGACACATGAGAAGAGCAAGCTAATTTGACGGAGCGCTCTTGAGGGAGGAGAGCTGGGGTGTTCTAGACTACGTGATGACGCATACCCTAAGCGGAGCGTTTCTGGACATTTGCGATCAATCACATTTGAAAGGTGACTTCAATTAAACGCGTACGGCTTCCGACTACACGCCATAGGTAGATCGTGCCAGCCAATCCGAGACAGTGCAGACAGAAGCAGAATTATGTAAGCAGTGTTGCAATACGATTGGTGGAAGCCTAGATAACGAATGGTCTTCTTTTGTACGTATAATTAAATAGCCCTCATTCCTTCCAATAGACGACCTACGAACTACCATCCTTGTGATATTTTCCTCGCGTCTCAGTCACGTGGGATAATGAGAGCTCGTGCCATTGCGATCTAGTGCTTCTTCTCTCGCTTGAATTGGCCATTACAAACAAATGTCCAAGCATTTCAGATGAAATATTTTCATTAATATTATTTATTATTATATTTTTATTATTTTTATCATTATACCATTTATATTGTATTTTCCAGGTATTGATCAAACTCATGCAACATCCTGATCTTTATCACATTTTTTCCTCTCAATGCTTCGTTTTTCCCGCCTCGTTCACGGGATTGAATATGATATTGCCCCACATTATACGCAACATGCCGGATATAATACCCACTTATGCCTATGCTTTTAACAGCCACACACCATTAAAATGTACGATTTCGCAATTTTGACAATGGTTACTGGTGCATCAGTTGGAAAATAACTGAGTCATGGTAAAAAACGTGAATAGAATTTATTTATTGAAGTCACTCATAAACTTCATACATTTTTTCGTATTTTCATTTCGTCCATGTTCCATTTACCCTTCTTCATTTTTGAGCACTGGAGGCAGTCGCTTTAGCACGGAGTTCACCAAGTTGACTGTCAAACAGAATTTGCCAGTTTGCTCTGATTTTCACCAGTCCCTTACCACTGACGACAACTTCAGAGGCAGCTGACTTATCCATGTTTGTGATACAGGGAAAAGTTTTCGATCAAATTAAAATTCCAGCTGCTGCGCAGTAATTGAATGAATTTGATACTGAATTTGCCCCCTCCAGAGACTTCATAAATGCAAAAAAATAATATTTAACTAGGTATGGTCATTTTTTACTAACAATCTCAAGCGAGAAGCATACCAAGCTCCACCTATGAGAAATATGACTCCGCGAATGTATGAATGAGTGGCAGTTAACGGAAAACCTCCCTCATCAGTGCAAAACATTTTGCGATATCCATATTAGTGTGTGCATGTGACCAATAACAGGGTACTCAGTATTTCTTTTCGTTCCAACTTGTCAGGCGAATGAATATTTACTTCTTTGGACAAGTAAATTGAAATTCATTAGAAAACTGGCCCAGTAGATCAGCTTTCACCGGATGCTTTACTACCCGTTGACTATCAGTGAGATAAACCCATTGCCAAATGAACGGACGATGAAATTTGAATATGTTGGTACTATCAATACGTACTCTGCTCTGTTGGAAGCCTAAAAACAACTTCATATCACCTGGTCTCAGCTGCAATTTAAATTGAGCTGTCATTTTCTAAACGGACTATACTCCAGATTGGTTTTGTGCAACGCTTTTCTGCTGCGATCACATGCAACCTCCGTCTTGCTTTGATATGATCGGTTTTCTCCTTCTGCGTTTATGCCCTAATAAAGAAATTTCGTCGAATATGCAATAAATTGAACTTTCGTTCACAGCAAAGCACCTGCCCATGTCAAGAACGGAGTCATCAGGTTTATGTGCCTCTAGATTAAGTTGCTTCTCGGCTTCAATTGTGTGACAAAACCATTGGATGTTTGATCGGGTTGGGATATGGTGACACAATATAACAATTGCTCAACGAGCCGCACACCTCAAGGTCCACTTTTGAAGATCAACTTGTTTGCTTTTTGACTTTATTTTCCGCTCTTTCAGGATTATGGATAATGCGTAAGTAGTTTGTGGCCAAATAATTCATCTTTTTATTTAAGTTAAAATATTTTCATTAATTTGCTTATTTACTATGCACTTAATGGAAAGAGGTAAGCATTCTAGAATACTTGTGTTTAACTTACGAAACATTCTTATGAAGCAGGAATCGTTTATTAAAAGAAACAAATCCCATGCTGCTTTACATGAAATATCTTTCAAATCTGATCTGTACCGTTCGAACTATTACAATTTTTATCGTAACACTCAAGGTTGCCTAGTTTCACACGATAATAGAGGAGATCTAAGAACGTAGAATAAGGAGATACAGTAATTAATATACTTTACCCATAGCCATCAATGTACAACTTTGATATTGGAAACTAAAATGTATTTCCAAGATGAGAGTGATGTTGCACGAGTTTGATGAAAATCTGCATTATATTATATTATATTACTGTATTCAACTTTACAAAGCTAAGGGATCTAATCGATCGGGAGCTCTCTGATTGCTGCTTCAAATCCCAGTTCATGGATGCGCTGCTTACTGTATTCTTGTCACAATAGAATCACCTGATCCGCATAGTAAGAACATGTACTTCGTTTTCGTGTAGTGCTTTTTTCCGTGTCCGTTCGTGATCTAACCTCTAAACCGGAAATTATTCATTTGCATTTGTCGTGGGTATAACAGTTATTAACTCAAAGTAACCGAAATCTCAACTTAGATGAAATGCACCGTGCCCAAGTACGTTGATCTATCCTTTCTAATACTATTTTGTTTAACATGGTGAGTTCCCAAACTTCCGAAATAAAAAATAGAACCAGAAGGAACCGTAGGAGGCTGGAATTTCAGCTGCTTGGCTGTAGAGTCCTTTCACTCAGACAGACGGTTCTGAGTAGAGTTCATGTGCCACTCATCGTCGAAAGACTTTACAATAAGCTGATCGTCTTCGTCCTCAGACACGATTGACTGTCTGTCTGCACCGATAGGAACGGAGATGATCGTTAAGTAAAGTGCATAGTTGTTTGAACTTGTTTGGTCTTATCCGTAATAGAAAGCCAACAACCTAACTGCAGACCGAGCCTGGGGTAAAAATATATTTGAGCAGTATGTCTGATTTTCTTTCAAGTGAGTAATGGAGGATTTGGTTTGATTTCAAAGGTGAAATCGTCGTGTATGCAGTAAATGAAGCGTGAACTGAAAACCTAGGAAGAACTGGACCTGGTCGGGTCTTATCAGCAGTACGAATCCATTGACCCAACTGTGTGGGGATCAAACCCGGAACCTTGGCACAGGCAGAACGCAAGCATACTACCCACTCGGCCGCCACGGGGCAGTTTATAAGACCGTTTTTCATTTTCTATCTACAAGATATAGCACAACGCATTTTTGCTAGCTTGTTGTGGGCCACAGACCTCACTCATCTCAGCAAGAACATGATTTTGTTTAAATAAAACACGTTTAACAACGGAAAACCATGTAATGAGCTTTCCCGTACGCACAGAAAAAGGAAACGTGCAGCTAACTGGTGGTTCCCTCGACCGAGGTTACAGAACAACTATTAACTGCTATGTGTGCGTGACTCAAGGGCAAATATTTTTTAGGTGAATAAACACACTGAAGAAAAGCAACGATTTACTAAATGAATTACGAGTAGTGAACATAACTTTATATAAATGCATTCAACTGCAAACTCCATTCAACCTAGGTGAGTTTGTGGGTGCGAATAAACCTCTTCAACGGTTTAAGTAAGAACATTTTCACGAATCCTCAATAGGTTTGCTTGACACAGATTATGATCACGCCTGTAATCACCAGTCCCACCCAGGACACGACCACCGTTGTGACCGGCGCACCAACCATTCAATCCACACCATACTAATATACCCCTCCCTGTCTTTTAACATTGCCCCATCCTACCCACAACACATTATACTTCATCCTGTCGAGGGGTTTGATTTAAAAGCAATTGCAGAAGGATTAACTGTATTCAGCCGTGCAAATTTTTGGTACGAAGAGATGAGGGTTTCCCCGTGGCAATGGAGTGATTACCAGTAATCCCGGTCGACTGCATGCGTTGTGTGTGTATGACGTCAACCCCCTGTGACGGAATTCGCCGTCGTTTCGTTCATCCAGTCTTGTTGTGATCTGGAACCCCGGTTCCGCGGTTCAGTCAGAGCGGTGAACCGAAGGAAGGAAAATGATCCAGTGCCAAGATGATTGGGACTGTTTTTTGCGTCACGGATTACACAATGCAATCACGGTTACTGTTAATGTGGTTGCTGTTGTTGTTGCAGCGGTTTTCGTTGTTGTTGCCTTCATAGATCTGGATAATTAAGTATCTCTCTCTCTGGGCAGCTTTAGTTTTCAATTCTTACAACTGATAACTATCCCAATTAGGCGAGAAGACGTGTTGTTTGTTCACTCGTTGCATGGAGCAGACTGAATAAGACAGAGAAGAGAGGGAGATAATGGGCACAGCCAGAATCGCGCAAATTTCTGTTTCTATGAATGGGACACAATCAGTGCATGCCCCGTAGATAATGAAGTCTGGTTCTAATCAGTGAGTCTGAGTTTGAAGGCGTCGTTCGAGTGTAAGCAACCTTCCGAGAGAAATGAGCGAGGGAGGGAGGAGGGGAGGAACACAGTGGCGGGTTTGGAAACAATAAGTGGGCCATTTGGGCTCTACAATACAACGGGGATAAATGATCTCCACGTCCGTCAATTAGACGAACCCTCGCCCTTTGGCTTCTTCTTTTTTTCCAATCCCTGGTTGAAATGATCCTCATAATAAAGAGATTTGAGGTCTACAAAGCAAGTAAACACACCCCGGAATCACAAAAAATAAAGTGCCAATCCGTTTTTCCCTAATGGGCTTACCCATTTGAAGTTGTCATTTGTCAACTGACACTGGTTCTGTTCGTTTCGTTTCCAGACACAACCAGAGTTCTGATTCGCCTAACAATACACGCTTTGCAGCATCCTATACAATGTTTTGTAATGTTGTCACATATTGTTCGACACATTTGAGGGAATAACTATGTTGACTCAATTTCAAATGGTAATTTCGTCTTATATAGAGCAAATGCAGCGTGATCTGAAAAGCTAGGAAGCAGCTGTTTCGACCTGGTCGGGTCTCATCAGTGGCAGTGCGCGAATCCGTCGACCCAACTGGGGATCGCGAACCCTGGACCTCAGAACAGGCAGAACGAAAGCATAATACCCATTTGGCTAGCGAGCAGCTGATCAGACCATTTTTATTTTCCATTTACACGATATAGCATATCCCATCTTTGCGAGCTGGTTGCAGACCACAGACCTCGATCACCTCAGCACTCACAACCTGAATAGTGGTTACACGAGAGTAATGTAGGATTTGCTGCAATTTTGATTCACTTGTAAAATTATCATGATCCTCTGCAGGAATCGAATCAATGCCTGGAAGCCGTCGATGTTCTAATGGCCAAGCTACGTTCTGATCATTTTGCATTTGGTTAATTTGTCCACCTACACGAACTGGAAAACTGGCTATTTGGAGCAAACATAATTTTAACGTTGATTTCGGAAACACAATGGTCCTAATTCGCGAAACTATTACTAATGTGCCAACACACTTAGACGCGGTACGACAGATTTACAGAAATTAGGTAACAGGTTTGCACGATTCAAAGGAGATTCATTTTCATAATATCCACATAAAAATAGTCCGGTTTTGTTAGTTTTAATATCATTTTCTCCCACACAAACATCTCGCACACAGAGATTTGTGGTGACGTAGGGAACGCAGATACCATTGGACATATAATCAAAGGAAAAATTCGCAAATTTTGAACTGGTGCCAATGCTTCCTCATGAATTGTAGTTCGTTTATGCATACAAAGACGAAGTTCGAACAGAGACATTTGGGTGGCAAGTTCAGTATCATGCACTGGTTGATGGAAAATGTACAACCCGAAGGGGAACGACTACTATTTTTTGTCCATTGTTCGATCATTTTACACATTCAGGCCTCAATGATACATATTTATATATTTTTCTATCCAGCCTTTCTGGGCGATGACAGAATGTCCACAATGTCGGCCCTGTGTCATTTTCTCCGGCCGAGTGATCATTTGTTTCTCCATCCTTCCATGCCCCCCCCCCCGCCAGAAGCAAAAATATTTGTCAGCAGAGATCAGTGGAACTAAACCGGACTCCCGGTCCGGACCATAAAATAGGCGTGTCAGGCCCAACAAAACGCTTTTGAGGGATTCCGTTTGGCAAAAGCGCCCTGTCAAAAGAAAAACGTTCGCGCTGAGTATTTGTATTCGAAGTGTTTTTATCGAGGCAATATCGACATCATGTTCGCCCTAAATCCAGGGCACGTAGAAGACAGCAAACACTTGGGAATTTATTTAAGCACGTTCGAATAAATAATGGAAACGAGAAAAAATAACCATTTTACCACAAATCTTTCATTAAATTTGAAAATCCCTGTAAACCTGCATTCGACAAAAAACGTAGTCTGTGCACAGATGTGATCAAGGAGAATTGTGTACATATAAACTGGTAAGCCACTGAACCATGGTCTGCCTAAAAAATCCTATTCTTCCAAAACCTTTCATTAATTTTTTTCAGTCCCTTAGAAAAGGATTTTTATTTAAATGTCCACATTCGTTTCTTTCTGTAGGCTAACTTGAATAACACACACAGTGCCACATAGTGTATGTAGAGGTGCATTGCAGTAAACATGTACGAGGAGCAGGCCTGGGCAGGTAGTACTTGACACATTGGTTTGCCCAATCTGGTTGAATATCTCACGTTTTTCTTCTGGTACTGAAATATATTTTGATCAACCGCAGAGTCCATGACATCACACTCGCAATCGCAGTAATTAATCTAAATTCGCTCGTTACGGACAACAAAATGAACATAATTGTTTAAAATCGGGATAAAATAATCAAGTAGCAAAATACAGCCACATTGTCACAGGATGGTTTTTTTCCCGAATTCATCAATTGTCTTCCCACATCGATCAAAATTGGCAATTAGGCATCAGGAAATCATGTGATGCTATAGACGTGCTAAATGCGGTAAATGTTTGCAAGCCCTTTTCAAAAGTATAACTGCTTCACGTGATCCACCGATCTGTACCTTTTGCAATTAAAATTGTTCCAATATCATTTCAAGATGTCCATGTATCATTTCAAGTTGTCAGGCCATCATTTCCAGAAGTGTGACCATCATTTCAAGTTGTCCGAGCATGATTTCAAGCTGTCTCGTTGACCTCATCGGCGCTGACAAGCCTCCCAACGATGTCTGGATGACCACCATGTACGCCAAATTTCTCTACCTCCGGCTCATGCGCGGGGGACGATTGTGAGACGTGCCTTGGTCACATACACCTCAATTCCCATGACATTCATATTAGTTGTTGTTCTTGCATGCACGCGTACGCCTCTGCGTGTCTGTATGTGTTTTTGTTTGTTTCCCTATGAGGGTATCAGGGAATCATGCGTGATCAACGCCTGAGACATTGCTTACTTCCATCGCATGATGCTGCAATAGAAGTCATAAGCTACGTCTCAAGCGGTCGCAATTGGGGCAACAATCGATGATGCTCGATCGATATACGCAACAGTCTTGAACAGATTCACATCCAGTTTGTTCCAGACTATCAGGTCATATTTCATCTCTGCGATACCACCACGGAACAAGCACCTTCAAGCGCTGAACAATCCAAATTACCATTTTGGCCATATATCCGGAAAGGAATGAGATATCTCTATTAAATCTACTGCAATAGAAATAAATCAACGCAGCTTGTCGAAATATACCATAAACATCATAACAGTTACGAAATTTTGCAATAAAAATGGAAATTCTTCCAAAACTGCACTATTTTGAGTATTGGCGCTGCAATCCATAATGTTTATCGCTGGATCATATAGTCGTACTTAAACACTTCCACTAAACGAAATAAGACGGGTGAATACAGTTTACGTACGACATTCACAAGTAGTCAATGCAAACTGGCATGGAACAATTCGTATTGTATAGTACTCCGCCCCACAAGTTGTGCGTGCTCGTTGGTTGGACATCTTATTCTGATCAATTCGTTAATTTTGTTGAGAATGCCCGTCAACATGATTTGTGGAAAGACTGTTTTACTTCATTCGGAGATCGCTGGCATATTGCGTAAGGTGTGCAACATAAATTCTACCACGACGTTAGTCCAGTCTGTGTTTCATGTATGTATGTATGCATGTATTTATTTCGAGTGTCAATAATTGACTAGGCGTTGTTGGAAGGAATAGTCTAAACATGTTTCAACAACTACTCCAAAAGTAGCAGAGTCCCTCAGAAAACAGTTCCCTAAGGTGTTTGCTGCAACGACATACGAAGCATTACAGATTCCCAACAAACTACCCTGTACACTGCACCGGCAATTTGCTTCTCAGTTTCAATTGCAGGCCATCCTTTTCAAATAAACAAAGTGCTTCTGCTGTGGTTTTTTTCTTGCATCGCGGTGACGAAACATACCCGCGTGCAAGTGCTGGTGTGATTCAGCGATTTGTTTTTTTATAATTCGTGATTTATGCATTCTTCGACCACTACACGAATTCTCCAAGATTGCCAGCTTCATTGCCTGATCACCGTTTGTTATTTCCCTCAGGCGCCTCTGATCCTTTTGAAGCTTTATCAAAACATTTACGAAATACTTCTGAACATACCAGCAATCCTATCCGCAACCCTGTTAGTACACTGGAACTCCCAAGCTGACAATCATACAATCGAATTTATATGGTGTTCTTGCTTCAATGAAACAAGAGAAAACCCTTACATGTTTGAGAACATTGACTGCCTAAATTGTGAAGGCCTGCATGAAATCGTTGGAAGTGATGGTGAAATTTAGTTTACTACGACCACAGTATTTGTTTCATCTGCAGAATAAGATCCGATAGGTGCTCATTCCGGTTTTCTGCATTGGTCCTTGTCACTGCACGTCTGAAGGTTGATTCTACACTCTTATTAAATGAGAGAAAAAGAAAAACAGATCCTTTCTGTTATCTTTTCATAATTGCCCATTTTGGATGTCACGGTAAACACACTTTCGGTCGTGCATATGCATTCATCGTCGTACTCCAACTAGTTTCATACCGGGATAAGGACAGCTTGTCGGTCTTTGAACGGTTATCCACGCCACATTTCAAGAGTCTGGTGGTGAATCTGGACAAAGAATGCTGAGGTTAGGTGGAGAGATTTGTGTATTCGAACTCCACCGAGTGCGTCGGTTGGAACGCGTGTTGCGCATGTCACTAAGTGGATTGTCCTGTCACGCCTTGTTCTTCTATGCAAGAGATGGGTGGAGAAAATAAAAAAAGAATGGTCAAACTCAAACGTGGTATGTGGGTGTGAAAACCCTCAATAGGAAACATGCTCATATAGATCGTGTTAGGGATCATTCTAATCACTGATACAAAGTGGTATCGCTCAGTTTCGCAAAAATTCCAATTTTCCCTTAACTCCTTCATCCACATGTGCAAACATGAAAAAGCAACCAAAACCGGCACATATAAGTGCTTAATTTAAGTAATAACTGCGCTTAACATCTCAACCGTGAGCACATTCATTCATCACTCAGAGTTCGTATATTGTTAGTTACCCCCCTCGTAAACAATCGAATGGGGGAAATAGGTTAAACTGGTATTGCAATAACCCCCAGAACGGAGGACAAGTTACGCACCTTACGACCAATCACCATTACAGTCTTCCAGGTGAATTTTGTTACGGAATGCACGACCGGAGCTTTCGGCTAACCAACGCCTGGAGCGCCAGGCAGCGGTGCTGTGTGAAAACCGTATTCTCCTGGGGACTGGTGTCCAGTTCATCGGATCATACGCCCTTTGTACGGGGTGAAGCGCCCAAGGTGAGCAACAAACCTCGGTGCCCAATCAAGCCGGTGTCTACTGCCACAACCCGCAAGGTATGTGTGTGGTTTGTACGCCCCTTCTTGGTTTGTTTTCAATTAGGGATTTCAGATAAATCCCCTAGGTGAACTACTAGTGGTTCACTCACCCGGCTATAGCCCCGAATGATGGCGTTTCGTCCTCTCATAATGGTCGGAGAACACATCCTTCACGATCAGGCAGTGAGTAGGGCTTACTCAGCACAGGCCGTTTGAGATGCTCGGTTTTGCAGGATCATTCCATGAGGTGCAGCGATGGTAGGGCGACCAACAGCAACCAAGACAATCACCCCCAACCAAACTGAAGCATTTAGTGGCACCGAAGGAAATAGCTAATCACGATATAACTACATAGGACAATTTCGTATTTTCGTTAACTTTCCCATATGCGTGGAGTGCATACAAATATGAATAAGTTTCGTAATTAGCATCTCGGACTAGTTTTTGGTTGTTATCATTTATGAATACCACTGATACGAGTAGCATTAACCGTTTTGGGCGGTGCTTCAATCCTCAATTGATTGCGTTGCAACAGCTGAGTTGTTTTCCCGTGAACAATAGCCCCAAGTTCGGTCAGCGCCGGTTAGGAGTAAGATTACATTCCGTAAAATAATCCCTCTCCGTAAGGCCTCAGCTAACAACGTTCATGAGAACTGTAACACACGGATAACCCAGAAACAGTCATATGAGAAACCCGGTTCTCATTCAAAGAGAACGATTTTCAATTTACACTATTCTGTCAGAAACTTTGTATTTTTTATTTTGATGTGGCCTTATTCAAATTTTTGAAAAAACCGGGTTTACTATTCATCGTATAAATGATGGATTCGTCAACAAAATGAGGCGTCATTTGAAGAGCTGGGAGGTAATGGACAGCTGTTTTGACCTGGTCGGGTCTCATCAACAGAGGGAATCGATCGACCTGGCATTTGACAGTGAGAAGCTTAAAGAACAACTAATATCTTTGCATAAGAATTCATCCCCAGGTGCAGACAACATGCATCCCCGGACTCTGATCTCGTTAGCCAACAACATTTCTGAACCTCTGGCTGTTCTTTACCAAAGGATGTTCAACGAGGCAGTAATTCCGCAGTCATGGACGGAAGGGGGTGATTCGTCCCATTTACAAAGGGGGATCTCGCAGTGATCCAGCCAGCTACCACCCTGTTACACTTCTTCCGATGTTGTCGAAAGTCATGGAAGCTGTTGTGGCAGATCTGTTGATGGTATATCTTGAGAAGCGTGAGCTTTTGACTCCAACCAAACACGGACTTCAGCACGAGCATTCGCGCACCACAAACCTACTCCTTACACGGGATGAGTGGACAAAATCCGTCGATGCAGGCCAGCCATTAGATATAGTTTATTTGGACTTATCCAAGGCATTTGATCGAGTAAACCACCAAATTCTACTGC
>UZAN01043644.1:9077-24493 GCA_900618425.1 Echinostoma caproni
CTCACCTGACGGACGCGTCACGGATGCAGTGCTGGCACGCATACAGAAGTTTGGGTTGGCGTTTGCCGACTTGTGACATCTGTCGCACCGTCGCAAAATTCGGCTGTCCGTGAAGGTTCGAGTGTATGCTGCAGCAGTGAAGCAAGTTCTGCTATACGGTGCATAGACTTGGCCACTGCGGGGACCGGATAAAAATAGATTGTCGGTGTTTGAACATCACTGTCTACGTCGCATTTCACGAGTCTGGTGGTGGAAGCCAGACGAGCAATGCTGAGGTTAGGCGTAGAGTTTGAGGTAATCGTGGTCGTCCACTGGTGCAAGCGGTCGACCTCCATAGAGTACGTTGGTTGGGAAATGTGCGGCGCATGGCGCCAGATAGGTTGCCACGGCGAGCGATGTTTGCCGAGGCAGGTAGTGGGTGGGTAAAGGTCAAGGGCGGTCGATTTAAGGCTTGGCACGAGGGCATCGAAACACTAACCAGGAAACTGGGTCACATAGCTCCCGTTAGGCTCCCTGGATGGGGACCCCGAGATCATGGTAACTGGCGGTTAGAGACGCCGAGTGATATGGCTGAGTGTCACAAACAGTGGCGCTCGTGCATGTAGTTAGTACCATGGCTCTGTGAAGAAATGCACAGAGCGATCCGGTAGAATAGGTGTCACGTGCCTTCCAGGTTGGGATCCGAAAGACTCCACAACTGGTTGATTGGAGACATTGAAGGATATGGCAGCGAGCCGACAGCAGTGGTGTTCTTTTTGTAATTTTTTATCAGGTCTGAGTGCCTAAAACGGTATGTATGCAGAGTTCGGTTGTGTACTCTATGTATTGACCATAGAGGTTCACTTCTCCCTCTCTCAAAACAAGTCCAATCCCTGTCCACCTTAAATATTACCACTTACCTTTGATGCATTGCGAGTTGGACAACGATCAGTGAAGTTCGCTTCACTGTATTTGGCTGTATGATGATGATGATACTGACCCACTCAATATTCTTGCAACCCCAGTCTATATCAGTTCTCTATCTTCCCTTTGAATTGTCTCTCAATATTCCCATCTTTATTCCGCTCTTTTTTCCAAGTGGGTGACGAAAAGACGGCAACCAAAACCAGTGCACAAGAGTGCATGGTTGATNAAAAACTGAAAGCACTAACGAAGGGATTTTTTAGAACCCCAACTGGAGCCTTCGACTCAAAAGTCTGACCCACAAGGCTATGGGGCGTAGATCCAACGCGGGAGCGTGACCGAAGCACCCGAGTAAGAACCTCTAGAGATCTGTCACGTAAGGTCTTCAAGTTTCGGTTCGGTATGTTGTTCGCTGGTGCGTTTATCGACGGTCCGCCTTTCGGGATTGGCCCTTAGCCTCATGCACCCAATGAGATAGGCGAAACGTGGACGGGTCAGCACTTTATTGGCTAGGGGCCGCCAAGCTTAATCGGGCGGTGGCTGTTCAATCAAGTGCAAAGACTTCTCCCATTGTTAGGAGGAAGCCACAGACAACCCGCTCCTACGTCCATCTAGCGGGGCTTTTTGATCGGTAAACTGCCTTTCACCGTGTTTATTTGCTGGAGTGGCCTCTCCAGGGGTGAGAGTGGATAGTCAAATGAAGCCAGGTGTCCAAGCACCTGGTCTGGTGAGATTGAGCTTCGTCTTGCCTCTACCCACTGAATTTTCAGGCATGATCGGGTCTGCGACTGTGAGGAGCCATCCTGTATAGCTCGCTCGGTCACGGAGGCACGCACATCATCACATCACATCAAAGTGCAGTTTCGTCGCAATTGTTTGAAAAGTTACAACTGAGTTGACTCGCGCAATGCCCTACGGTGCTCGGGCACCAATACTTCGCATTTTCCACTGGTGTTGTCGATGAGCGACAATAAAATCAGTTGAGATAATCCAGTACATACTGAAACCTTGGTGAACAAAAGAAACTTATTTTAATGCAATGGGTGACTTGGTTCGGGAAGTGTCGATGGAGCTTTTCATGTGCGTGACGCAGTGATATCCTCTAATTTTGCCATATAAATGTGCCTGGTTTTTTTATCGTTTTATGAGTGTGACTGGCTGCATCTAATTATTTAAGTATTATTCAGAATAAGGAAAGTAAGATGGATAGACAGATAACTCAACGTCTTGTCATTGCTGTAATTTGTTTTGTCCATCATTGGTTGGCGGATATAAACCCTGTTATTTTCATCTAGAGTGATAGTAACCGCATCCCTCTTCTTGCACGCCATATTCAGCGGTTCGGAAGCATCGATTGCAGCAGAACAGTTGTCCGCAGCAGTTTAGTTCACAATGAAGAACAATTTCCTAGTTACTTTTCTAGATTCTTGTTCGGCTTTATTTCTAACTTTTGACCAGGATTTAGTCAAACAAAACGTTTCCTCTGCCTCCGATACGAGACACGTTTTTACCACCATGTATTTTTCATCATTTATCTTTCGAGAATTCTTGCATTACTTATGCGTAACCAACACTTTTGTGACGGCATCCCACCTTTTCAACGGTGTACCTACTGAACCAGTTCCCCTGATTATGAGTTTTGGCAATTTTACATTCGTTTCTGCATCAAATGTTTTCAGGATTCAGTCTGCAGTGGTCTTTCCAATGGCTTTATCATTGGATGATCGATTACTAGGAGAAAAAGTAGACAATTATTGTAGCAGTAGTGATGATGATGATGAACACCAATCTGAACATGAAAATGGGACTGCATCTGGAGTCGTATCCGCCGCACCACCGATCCCGACAGGTCAGCCTCAGGTAATGTTCGATTTTCTTTTCTTATTGTGGTAGACCGGCCCGAAAGGAGTTCTATCAGATTATAAACAATATAAAGAACTGAAACAATTGAAAGAATTAGAAGATGAGAAGGAGCTGATACGCCAGGCCAAAAAGAATACACTTACCTGCCGAACTCATGTAATTTACATAGTCCGTTTAATCATACCCTTCAGAATGAAGATGTTCTGGCAGAACTAAAGGAAAGGGCCTTGGAAGATGCAATCGATAATTTGCATGAAGACGATGAATTTTTGGCTCAGTATCGGCAAAATCGGATGCGTGAGCTTCACCGTGCCTTAGAACGCCTGTAAGTCATTTTCATTTATGCATTTTCATGTATTTCGTTAGACCAACTTACAATAAGATATTCGATCTCAAAGCGGTCAATTTCGTCTCAGAAATTGATTCGGCCAGCGCAGGTGTTACAGTGTTAGTGCATGTGTATGAGCTGGTATGCTGGTCATTTATCACCGCTAATTTTTTGCAGGAAAACCGCGCTTGTAAGAAGGTGGATGAAGCTTTTCAGGTTCTCTTCACTGAATACCCTCATGTCAAATTTTGCCGACTCCGAGCATCTGACGCTCACTTGAGTTATCAATTCGTACGTTGTTTCTCATTTAGATGAAATACAGTGAATGTCATTTTTGTCTGTTTATCAAATTTACCGTAACTTTTCACTACCAGCCACTTCTGATGAACTGATGTGATGTTCAGAACAAGCAATATATTCAACGGAAAACTGTGAAATTCAAATGGTTTCCTTTGGTGATGGATTCGATAACAAGCACTTTGTTTCCATTACAGTGGGCCAAGCATATCCATAGGTCTAATGACCACACAGGTCCTGCTGTTTACGTTTGTATGGTGGGTATCTGAGAGCGGCTTGCTTATGTTTCAATTATATGGTGTCATATTTGATCATATGCAGATGATCCGCCACTTCTATAAGAATTAAACATGTTAGGGGTAAAAGCTAACGTTGGTTTTACATTGTTCTTGTTTTCCGGTACCTGAAACAAGTGGGGTACAGAGGAAGTGTACCAATTTATTCTACCGTCCAAACATCTTAATTGTGAGCAGGTAACTGAGTGAGACCAACAGTGTGATAGGTCAATGCATAATGGACACTTGGGGCCGTACGTTATCCTGTCGCCCACGGTTGAACAACTATCTTTTTTGTTGATGGTTTTGAAAAACATTTTTATTTTCAGAAACTAGGTATGTCTTTATCATGTCTACTTTTGATGGGAAAATTTGGTGATACATCGTTCCAACCATGTTTTACGCAATTAATGGATTCAACCAAATGATATTGTGACTTTTTTCTTGCTATCCGACTGGTTTCTCAGTCTCGTTCTGGGGTACCAGCTATACTCGTTTACAAAAAGGGCGACCTCATCGGCAATTTGTTGGGAATCGATCGTGATTTGGGTCAGGAATTCTACCCGGTGGATCTAGAAAACTACCTGATTGAGTAAGTGATCCTTATCATCATGAAGTCAGTGCGATTGGACGTTTGTAACCAAGCAGTAGTTTGCGATGGATGTTTTTCAGTTGTGCACCAGGGGCCGTCTTAGCACAAACAAAAGTGGGAAACAACTGAAGAAGTAACGTCAGAATACTGAAAACCCTGATGGGGTCTATGTCCGAAAAGCTGAAAAAAGAAAAAGGCGATTGTTCCAAGCAACGTGCTACCGTTCACACAAGCGTGCATGTGGACCACAGATAGTGAAAATTTCCGAGCATGTTACGCTGTCGGCCTGGAGCCGCTGAGAATAATGTTTAGTTATATGGCTGAGATTACTTCATTTTCTGTTGCTTGTCTAGGCTAGTTTTGAAATATGCAGTGCTATCTGATTTGACTAAAAAAAGCAAGGCAAAGCACCGCTTTTTCTTGCTCGATTTGTTCGCATGTCCCCTCCCCAATCTATTCACAAATCGTTCTTTCCTGAATTGCATTGTTGCGCATTGTGATGTCTAATTTCCTACGTCGTTTGCTCTTAGTTGATCGGTATTGGATCAGTAGTTGTGTTAACCTGTCTTCCTCCCTTCCTGAAAATTGTATCTTTGTATACTTAATAGGAGGAAGTAAAATAAAAGTACTTCCTAGCTGGAAATTGATTTTCCGAACCAAAACAATCAGCTAATACATGGCAACAAGTTAATAATCCATACCTCCATTTTACTTTTAGGCGTGGTTTTCTCCCGGATAAGACCTTGGGACTGCTGTTGAATGCCCAAGCAAACGCTGCCCAAGGTGCATGCGGCGAGTGATCATCTCAATTCCTTAAATTTGCATTTATCATTTTGTTTATCTCTCATTGTAACAATCTTGTCTTCACTTCTCATCGATTGTCGATTCACGTTCAGTTCTGCTCTCGTTTTTTGGAAGTGCATATGTTTTTGGACATACGATCACAGAAAAAATATACTGCCTAAACAGTGAGTAATAATTTCATCAAACTGTTTTTTTTGTGGGGAGGGGGAATTACTCGAGAGTATTTTATCCGATAAACAATTCCTAAATGTGATAACCTGTTCAGACGTAGCAGATAAACTGTTGATTAGTTTCGGAAAGTGAACGTCCGCAGTCGTCGTTACATTGTTAATCTATCTACTTTTGCCCTGAGCATATCTGACCAGTGTTTGAGTCATATACCGCTTAACCGTATGATGCTGTTACGATCTGCTGGCACAATTTGAATCACACCGTCTTGTGAGTTGACCCCCGTTTTCATAAGGACTGTTCACCCGTTGCACCCAGCCCCTTTGGACTTGGGACGGCATCAACAAAGGGCCCGATCACGATAGATGTGGTTTTAAACCAGGCTACGATGGTGCTCACCACGGTGTTTAATACAGATGAACTAAGCGCGGTATTTTCTAATTTAATATAATTATGGCCTCAGAAGACGTGTGTTCGAATTCCACAGCCATTCCATGTATGTTGCATGTCAGTTCTTCGATTGATCGCTTCCTTCTTCCTGAAAATGGTATCATTGTGTATTCAACAGAAGCAAGCAAAATTTAAAAACGAATGGAGGAGTGCGTACTTCCTAAGGTGTTGCGCATGGATGCTGGCATTAAACAAAAAAGAGGACAAGGATACAAGGGTAACCCAAAACATGGTTTTCTAACAGTTACTGCCGTTTTTCTTACTCCGTAGACCCGTAATAATTTTGATTAATTTACTTCAATTTTCGGATTCAGCTGCCTGTTTTTCCGTAGCATAGAATGCGAACGCCTAGAATGAAATCATCTGGTTTTCCACTCTGCACTTCTATGATCTGGCCGCACTTTTACCAACACTTAGTAGCAACGATGATGCGTAGACAGTGCGACTGAATCAGTTGTTCTGAAGGTAAGAAGAACTGTTTCTACGACGGCTGTTCACCTCCCACTCATACACTCGGACCCTTTAGGAAATCGAGCACAACTAATGTCGCGAGTTTGTCGATCGTGCCTGCAAATCGTTTTGTGCCATTAATTGCCTTATTATCAAGTACTACTCGTCTTTCAGTGCCCTTTGTAGTAAATGTGATGACAGAAAGTTTGATATGCATATTTAGTGCACCTCGATTGTCTTCAGACTCAAACAGTGGTTTCGACAGAAGTACAGGTTGTCCCTCGCGCTTGTTCATGTTACCAGAACAGAAGACATGACGATTATATCAATACTCTCATTTTAACCGGTTAAGCGTTTATTTTGCTGGTATCACGAAAGAAGAAATTACAGAAAATTATATCACTATGCCCATCTGCGTGGTTAAGTACGACGTGATTTTTCTGAAACTATAGAGAATTGAGTCACCAGAAATTCACAGCAGTATTTTCAAACAGATTTCACCATTCGGCGTATACTAGTCATTCATAGAAAGATCTTGGCAAACCATTAATGAATTTTAGCCTGGCATGCGTCTTAGTCTAAGGATGGGAGCAGACCAATGCCTCTACCGACAGCTGGCCAGTCACGTGTGTTTTGTAACCAAACAAGGCGAATAAAAAATGTCAACTCGTACCAATGGCTATCGGAATTACACGCGTGATTTTCTAATTAATTGATCAACAGCTCTTAGTTACGAGTGTGTTATGACCAAGGGTGGCGAAGCCGTTGTCGCTGAGTGTCAGCTGATATTATGAAGCAGTTGAATTTTGGCAAGTAACTGACTGAATGACTCAATAAAGTGAAAGGCCACCCTTCCCGAAAGAACTGATCTGTGATCATCTCGATACAAATGTGATGGTAGCCATTCACGTCCGTCTTTTATCTTTCATGCTGCATCTCTTTTCGACCTCTCTTTATGGACGGCTAGCGGCCAATCTGACGGTTTTAAACCGATGGTTTAATAAAATCACAAATCTAGTTTCAGCATTCTGATCCCGTTTTGTTATGCAAATAGATAAAACAGAACGACTTCATTTACCATAAAAAATAAATATCAAAGAACAGTTGGAGTTTCAATACAATGATTAGGCTCATAATCACAAGCAAGGGATGGAGGGCACGGAAAGAATGACTTTAGACTCTGTACAGGAGCATTATGCACTGTGTTTAGAAAGAGCGATGGACGGTTAGTAGGGAATTGATCAATTGAGATGGAAGTGGAATGCGCTCCATGGGGTGTGCGTCAGTCGATTAAACCAGAGGAACAAAGTAAATATACACATGTCGGCCAATATCTGGCTTTCGTTCCGCCCTTACATAGATTAACTATGATCCTAGTGAATCGCAGATAGGCAACTCGGGTTTATCTTTGTTGCGCGTGATTTACCATATGTCTCAAGCTGGCCAACTCAGCGTTCAATTGATCAATAGTTGCATTTAAGCGACGAACCTAGAATAGAGGAAGAAAAACAAGTGAACGATTTTGAGAAAATAACTAAAAGAACTCAGTTTAGCGAGGTACGCTCGGTGTAGTTTAGCGTAAATCCCCTTAAGTTATCAGCTGTCAAGTGATTTGATCTATGCAGGCGATTGCATGAACCAGATCGATATCACACATCTTAACATAGACAGTATGATACAAACCTTCTTGGGTCTCTACATCAATGCCTTTCGATCAAAACAGACGCCCACACAATTATGCTGTTCAGAACGATCATAAGTGCCTATCAAGTCAGTGTGTACCATTGCCTTGAAAACTGCAGATCGAATCCCGGGTCCTGATCCCACGCATTCCTGCGATCATAGCTCATATCCGAACGCGGTTTTCATTAGAGGTTGACGACGGCACAGAACTGTTCGTAAAAGTACACCCACTAACGACAGTCGACTGCCATAAGCGCGGCAATTGCGAGTTTTATGTTTCAGAAGAGTGAAGTTGGAAAGAAGTGATGCAAAACGCAGCGAGAATGACAAGTTTATACGAATCAATGAAAATAAATTGAAGGAAATATTGATTTGCATCATTTTTAATCTATAGTGAATCTTCTCGATCCTTGGAGAGGGACACAAATAAATCACCGTAAATCTAACAAAGTAGTCACCTTAAACATCTGTATTCACGTTTTTCTCTCGCTAATTTTATTGCTGACATCTAAAGAGAATTTCTTCGGTAAGCATCGCAGAGATTCAGCAATGTTATCTTGTGTATGAACGATGAAATGCTGTGTTACTGACTTCATTCTCAAATCCATCTTTCTATTCCTTTGGTCAAGAAACTTTACCAATAAAGTAATATACAATAAAGGAGTAGAACCCATAGCTAAAAAAATGTAAGAGGGAAGTTATGCGGGGGAGCATTCAGCCGAGAAGCAATTTCTTGATCCTGCTTTTAAAGACAGTAAGGTTATAAACGGTCGGACATACGGAAATCGGTGTCCCACTATTTATTTCGTAGTCCTGGGGGAAAGAAGACTGGAAGATAGAAGTCTGACATCTGGGGACAGAAACCTGTTAAGGGTGATACCCCGCCTGAGAACGAGATGAACGATAAAATGACAAGGGAATGGGAAAACGCTGAAGCGAGTTCAGAAGAACAGAAGCCAAANATAGTAGCGGCAGAAAGGGGTTAATGAAGCAACTGGAAGCCAACAGGAAAGTGATTGTAGATTTAAAGTTAAAGATGGTTAGTTGATTCGTCGGATCGCTTTACGTCACACCACGAATAAAGCGTACTTATTCGCCTCTCACCTACTGTCGTTTTCTTCACGATTAATGCACATAGACGGTATCTGATGGTGAGTGTAGCAAACATTTGATATAACACCCTCTAGACCGAAATCAAGCACCCTAAGCGAAACCTAAGGAAGCATTTGAAATGAAAATGCTTACATTTTCCCTTAACTGTGCGTTCTCTTGTTGGTATTGCCGCAACATATTGTTCTGGCCACTTTGTGCGTTCGGTCGGACAAACGTGTGATCGACTGTATTAGTTTCGACTTTTTTGTCGGGGTCAGGTCTCTCAGAATAAATCGAATTCCTGTTTTCAACATCAGTAAGCCCGATATTGAGCACGGCATTTCTGTCGAACGCCAAGGAAAATCCTTGTTGCAAATGAACCTGAAAAGGTGAAAAAAATAGAAGTGGAGCGGTTCAAGGTATCTGTATTTGTATAACTTGCGTACGGATATATGCTTACATTTCAGTTTAAAATGTGCACTGTTTGTCACGCATGAAATAATAATAATAAAAACAAACGGTAAGGAATGTCAGTGATATTGATTTCATGTACACAACTTGGGACGTAGGTCATTTCAGACCTGTTCCCTTTTGGTAAGTAGTCCGGCCATGTAGGGTATAGGGGAATTTTTATTAATGTTAATGCGAAAGGGTAGATGTCGAAATGAGGAGCGTGTGGACAGATGGGAACGGCGAGATGATAGATCAAGGTGTAGTGGATGAAGAGGGTCATCTAGAATCTTATGAGCAAATTTAACACAAGAGTTGATGTGATCATCAATGAGTTTCGTGATTACTGAATCGATCGTAATTGATGATGCACCACTGATGATCACCAAACCACGGCGAATTGTTTTAAAGTCTTGTTTTAAAAGACCGGGAAACACCACAGGGGAGCACTAGAGTAGAATGGGTAGAACGCTTGATGAACGGAAGATGACAGGGCTGACTGTGGGGTTCGGAATTGCCTGAGTTTGCGTAACTGAGAAGATAGGTGCCTCAGTTTTCCCAAACAGTTGTCAATATGTGTAGACCAATGAAGATTGCTGTCGATGGTGACGCCCAGGTACTTGACCGAGGTCATTCTGGATACAGGTTTAAGGTTAAGGGTGGCAGAGTTCGTTGGAAATGAAGAGCGGGAAAGACTGAAAATACACTCTACGCACTTAGCTATGTTAAGACTGAGACCAGATTGGTCAGAAAACTGTTGGACGTGGGATAGGTTTTCGGTAAAAGAATGAAATTCCGAAGGACATGAAACTGTTTGATAGAAAACAACGTCATCAGTGTACTTTTGGATGTGCGCAGGGGGTGGGACCGAAAGATCAATAATAAAGGCAGATAAAAGTTACGGAGATAGAACAGCACCTTGAACACCAGAATTATGAACATGAGGTCTTGATGTCCTCCTTTCTAATTTGGTGCACTGTACTCTCTCTGTGAAATAGTCAGCAAGCCATGAGAGCAGTTGTTTTGGAGTGCCAAAAGTTTGAAAAGAAGGGACGATAGGGAAACAGGATCAAACGTAGATGAATAGTCAAGAAAAACACAACGGACAGACTTGGTCGAATTGTGACTTGCTGATAAAATGCATTAGAGTGAACACGGCGTCCATTGTAGATCTGTTTGGTTTATATATTCAAAGGGGGTCGTGAGGAATTGTGTTGTCTGACTGCAACCGACTCAGGAGGGTTTTTTCATGTAACTTTAGAGCCGCTAAGGTCAACGCGATAGGACGAAACCGTTTCGCAAGGGCTGTGGAGGAAGTGGATTTGGGGATCAGAATAATGGTCACTGGACGCCAAGGATCAGGAATCGACCGGGAAGATAGGGACTCATTGACGACGGATGTCATCATATTGGTTAGGGAAGCTGCTCCGAATTTCAGAAGTGCCAGAGGAAGACCATCAGGGCCTGCAACTGAGGATGCTTGCAGGATCGAAGAAACTTAAAGATTAAATCATTGGAAAAAGGCATTGAACTTGATTTATTGTATAGGAATGATGAAATCTGGCTCTCGTGTGACGGGTGGATGAAAGCGGCGTTAAGGCTGTTGAAATTCACAGAGGTATTAGAATGTTTTCTGTTCTGCCCACAGAGAAGACGAATACCTTGCCATAAAAGCCTGGTGTTCTTTTTTCGTAGAATTTGGGTGGCGAAGATTGCATTTAGGTACGTTATCTCGGACCTGATTAAATCAAAATAGTGCTTCACAATTGATGCATGACGATATTTGTAGGCCATTTCTTTGTACCTTCTCAGTGGTTTCAAAAAGGGGTGAGGTAATTCTACCGTTACAGACAAACAGGATTTTCATTGGACAACACAGGTTAAAGGTCGATTTAATCGTTTTAGTGAACAGATTGCCATATGTAAAAAGCGAAGGACAAGAGCAAAGGAAGACTGAACAATCACAATAGAACGGTTAAGAAGAGAGATACGGCTGGGTGAAAAGTTCCTTAGATGAAATTCTATCTGAATAGCACGTATGAATGCTTGCTAAACAATGCGAGAGTATGTATACCTTTGGTCTAACAAGAAGAATACTATCTATAGTCACTGGAAGAAACCGGGGCCATTAGTTTGAGGGAAAATAAGTTGGGATGGTTTGGGATCACTCTGTCCAGCACAGAACTACCTCTGGTGGGAGAATGAGAAAGGTCAGATAGACCAAACGGAAACAGGGGAGAAATGCTTGTATGATTGAAATCATCAACAATTAAGTGAAGATTTTCATCTAATAATGAAACTAGAAACGGGACAAGAATCAAAGAAAACAGAAATTTCGGTCACGAGTACACGAGATATATATATACACATTAGTGAAGATTGCACATTTGTGACGAGAAAATCCAGGATGACAACGAACAAACAATGTATTTTTCAGAATAGTTATATATAACTTCTGATTTGTCACACCAGGAAACATTACTGTAAGTAGCCACACTTCCTCAGTCTTTTTCCTATTTCGCTGTCTATCCTACCGGCAGCATTCAAACCCTTCTATTCGCATGAGCACTTCCTCAATGTTTTGATTCAACCAGGTTTCTTGTACACAAGCAACACGTGTGTTCAGAATGGAGGTTAAATCCGAGATCTTCGCGAATGTTGGTGATGACCATTGATGGCACAGTCATCTTGGCAGTAGGAGTGCAAGTAAGTGCAGTCTGCCTCCGGCCCGTCTGCGTTTTTTGATTCAAGGACTTTTATGACCCTCACCAAGCAAATAGTTAGCGGGTAGCACAGAATTCACAGTTTTTAGTCGTCCTGACGAGAATATTTATAGATCCTGGACATGATTAGCACCGGTATATGGATGAGGCAAACGATAAATTCAAACGTGACGAACATGCACGACAGTGTAGCGCAGCCAATCGAACTCTGCGTTTGGACAAGGTTGAATAAGTTCATCTGGCGACTGAAGCATAATAGGCTCGTTAAAGACAAATATTATTCGCACAATCTTCAGTAAAATACTGATCACTATACGCCACTCACCTTTCGGATTAATTCACCGGACTGAGAATAATTAGAATTGGAAGATTCAATCTCCACCGCCAGAAACCCTCGTTTCAAATGCAAATTGAAATCCATTGTGGTGAGCCGGGCTTGCATCTCTCGCAATAATGTCCCCGTGGGTAACATTGACTGTAATCGATCGATACCTCCACGCGCGCTAAAACAATTTAGTAACTGTCCTGCAGTTTGTGGAACAATCTTGGGCACTTGAAGAGAATAGCTTGTGAGGAGGTCAGCATGCAAACAAACAGACGTTTGGTAGGAAACTTCGTTTTCTGAATCATCGGAGGATTGACCGATCAGCTGTCGTGTTAGGGAAGCGAACACAGACCACGAATAACCTCCAGTTGATGTGAGAGAAGCAAGCGATTCAGACAACAATTTGGCATCGGCTATGCGGTTCTGGTTCCCCTGTTGACAAGTGAGGCCTATACGTCCAACTTTTAACCACATACGCGTCTCTATATCTGTGCCGTCTGAAACCAAATGCAAGCAATCTTGGTTATGATTTGAAACAGGTGACTAAATGCGTTTAATGCGATGCGGGTGGGGAGGGGACTGAATGTTCGCAGTTTGCTGAGACGGTATGCACCCACCATTCAAGGCGTAAATTGTGTCCAAAAGTGATCAAGTGCTACATACAGACTGTCATAGTTAATTTGAAAATATCTACATTTTTCTATTTGCTTATCCAAAAGTAATAATCTTCTCAACCACCTCAATCGAATCTGTGATTCTTCAATGTCCACTGGAAAAAAAATTGTGCCCATCAAACTATTTACCAGTCCAGACTGAAAGGGAAACAGTCGAGGAATCTGATGCAAGGTTAAATACAGCGAGTACTCACTAATCTACGCAAGCGGAACACATTTCTATCCTCGTCATATAATAAACTGTTTGCAACCTGCATTTGTGAATGAATTACGTGGGAAAACAAAATACACAGACAGGAAGAAAGTAACATGCATGACCAACATCAGAATATTGACAAATACCACAATAGTGAATAAACCAGCCGCCTTTCGGCCTGTCCCAGAAATAACCGTGAAGGCACTTACCTGCTTCTCCGGCAACGCCATCTAGCTGAAAAACGATCACCAAAGGAGTGGATGATTCATCAGGCGATCTCGGTCGACATGTAGCCTCTCGTTGATTGCGATCGCCGAAACTACGTGTAGATAGACGAGAGGAACGGCCCAGTCCAGAACCCGGAGCCTCCGGATCGCTGGCACCACTTAACTGAGACGAGCGAAGGGATTCGGTCTCGAACAACTCGGTCCCGACTTCTTGGACTACTGTCGGCATCAGATGAGTTGGTTTATGACCCGAAGTGCAACCGCTTGAACCGGAGACCGACGCACTGTCTGAATCTTTCAACTCATCTTCTAACCGAAACAGTACTTCATAAGTGTTAAGCCAATTTTCTTGAGAACCGGCAACACTGACATTGTCCACAAAGTCACCGGAAACGGCCGTGATGTCTGAAGTGGAGGATGACTTTATGCTAAGGTTGTCTGGTTGACGATTCTGCATGTTTTGGGGAGATCGGTAAATGAGAATACTGACAAAGATGAAGCTGACTATGCAGTTTATGACCAGGATTAAATGCAGTCAAATGGTTTGGTGTGAATTGGAAATAAAATTGAAATCGACTACAAGTAGTACTTTTCCTAAGAAATTCCCGAACTCAAATATAGTGAACCCTTCTGGTCGTGAAATCTTCGATCGAATGGTAATGCGACGCGTTAGTGATACTGTCATGAAAGAAAAACATCAAAAACAGTCAATATTCGTATTAATTGTAAGAATTCAATCAAAGCAAACAGATGCAGTATTATGCAATAACGTTCGTGTTACACTCAGTTATGTGCTCTTGACTCACAATTACTTGTGAGTAGCGGTGTGGAGTAATTGATATTGACATGCTGAAGAATGTGCGTGTAGGTGACGTCCGAGGGATAGTCAGTTTAAATTAATGAAATTCGTCATGGCTCCGAAAAATGATGGAATAATCATTTGCGCAATTCTGCTAATCTCTCAGGTTCATCAAGTTCTAATAGATGAAAATGTGAATGCCATCAACGGAGAGGCAAAGTTTTTAATTACCTTAGCTAACAAAGGGAACGACGTATCTTTTTTATACTTTGAATAAACTGACGCATCCAGCAATGCGCTCGGACCATCTTGTTCGTTCATCAGAGACGAACGCGATCGGGAAGAATCGTGACCCGAATGTTCCATTCCTTGGGGATGTGATATTTCCGAACTTTGTTGGGAAGTGCGTAGAGCTTCATCAGATTGGTGCAACACAGGATCTTCCTGAGCATCGGGAGGAACCAAATGGAGTTGGATTGGATTTTGCACGACAAAGGCCACGGTGTACAGCAGAAGAGAGACAGTGAGCTCTTCTGACCCTGTGGGATTGCGAAACAGATTGGCAATTCGGTTAAGATCCAGACCCAGCTGATCTTTGACTCGAGATAGTTGATTTCCTAGATCGGCCAGGAACAACATCTGATCGAGTGCATCTGGTAGACGCTGATTTTCACCAACGGGAACCCAACACATACCACCGTTCAGTAGTGGAATAGTACCGAGAAAAAGACTTATTGGCTCTACCCTTTCCGAATGACCAAAATATCCACGTCGATCTGTATCCAACGGATTGATTGGACAGTCAAGATCGATGAGAAGATGCATCGCGGGTTGCAAAGGTCTGGCAGGTGCNGAAATCGAAGCCCAAACAGTGAACGGCACCGGTTCTAACAAAGACTGACGGTAAAGCGCGAGTCTTGTGCGGCGCAGAGTAGCTCGTCGACCCAAAGGTGTGTCAAAAACTTCGACAGCGGTGAGAAATTGAGCCCACAGATGCGGACAGTGAACACACCAGTATTGATCATTTGCACTCTAAACGGAAAGGTGCACAGTGAAATGAGAGAAGAAAAATCAATTGGTGTGAGTACAACTGTGACGCGAGGGGGGGGGGGGGGAA
>UZAN01043645.1:0-30960 GCA_900618425.1 Echinostoma caproni
GTGCAGTAATCAAACGAAGTGTTGCTGCGATGCCTGGGTGTGATAAACCATGTAAGGTGTACAAAACTAAACGACGATAGGATGAGAGTACTACTGGTCGAGGTAGACCTGTAGACATGTCACATAAGATGGTACCATTACCAGTTTTTAACAGTATCGCCTGACATCTTAAGAAGTTGAGTGGACCCCCTCTTCGCAAGATGAGTCATTTGCCTGGGCGTCACCCATAGCACTGATATTTAAGGGGGACTTTATCGCATTAACTTGAATACGTGATAAAGCGTCCGCAACACAATTTGACTTGCCTTGGACATGCTGAATGTCGGTCGTGAACTGTGAAATATAGTCTAAGTGTCTGGTTTCTCGGGGTGAGTAACGGTCAGACTTAGTATTGCGAATTGCCTTCAATACGGCGTCTTTGCTGAAAAGGAAAGGAAAAAGCTCGTCTCCTTTTATCTCATCGACAAACAAGGGACATGGGTCATGAAGGCGTTCCATAGTACATTAAGGATCTGATTCTGGAAAGAGCTCTAACCATCGCTCATCCAAGGCTAGCTTAAATGCAGTCATGCTTCCTAATTCTACTAATTCCTTTGGCAACCGGTTCCAACTGTTCACTATTCTGTTGCTGAAGAATCTGGATCTAACAACTAGATTGCACCGCTGCTTATTTAGTTTTTACCCATTTCCTCTAGTTCCTTGTTGGATACCCTCCTGGAACATGCTCTCTTTTCTTACTCTCGAGAGCTCCTTTACAATCGCAAAGGTCTCCAGTAAGTCTCCCCTTAGTCTCCTCCTTTGTAGCGAGAAGAGTCCTAAGCCTTTTAGCCTGTCTTTGTATGACTTACCCTTTTGATCTTAAATTATTCGGGTGGCTAGTCTTTGGACTTTTGCTAAACAGACTGCATCCTTTTTGAAGAAGGGTGCCACAGCCCGCACGCAGTACTCCAAGTGCGGCCTAACTATGGCTTTGTACAGGGGGAGGAATACGTCGGGTTTCCTACACGATAGTACTAACTTGAGCCTGAACAGCTCTCTCCTCGCCCTCGCTGCAGCCAGTACACTGATTCTCCCAGCGGAAATATACCGCTACCAATATTCCTAAGTCTCTGCTGGTTCTTACAATCCCTGCAGTGAAATCTTTTCCACCTAGTTGGGTTGACATTTGTTCATCAGCACGGGAAAGTAAGTTACTTTTCTTTGCATTGGAATCACAGTTGCCCAATAGAATGTTTGCATCAAATTATAACTGCAGGAAAACTGCCTTCAGGGGTGAGAAATAAAGGTGGCGAGATAAATCATCCACCAAGTAGTGTTTCTTGTCGGTCTGCGCACTACTGTGTAGCCGTGTGCATTGGGAGCAATATTCCATCTTTGAGCTATCGCAACAGGCGCACATGAGATAAAGATTTAGTTACACGGAATAGAACTTTCAGAGATCCGTGGTCGCAATCAATAGGAAATGATACATCAAACCTTTACTCATTACACAGTCAAAGCTTTTCGGTGCGTGTGCAAACAACCACATTCTTCTTGGTGTAAACGGTGTCACACACGAATGGCCGATTTATCATTGTGTTTTAAAACCTCGTTGATCCCAACAGAAGCATCAGTAATAGAGAGAAGTCGGAGTTTGGGAGAACATACAACTATCCATCGTTGCCTATTTTCAGTGCAAAACAATAAGACTTGTCTCCCTTCTCTATTTAGGTTCTAGAACACTGGTGGTGATTAGATGCGGCATCGAATCCTAGTGAGTAGATGGAGCACATCCCGCCATGCATCAGGTTTGCCACTAGATGACGGAAAGCGAATCAGGGAGTGCATGCACTCATGATAATTAATCCATAACAATTAATATGGTTAATACTAAAGAAAGATTAGCACCAATCATCGGTAAGAGTTTGTATGGTGGTCTAACTCTCCGAGATAACGTCAGCAAATGAGCTACGCGTTACAGTTTCTGCACAAACACCCACAGCTCAACATTATCGAACAATCAAGAGCAATCAATCACGCGGTTCAAACAGAATAACCATGTGACGAAGAAAACACAACCAGAGGATCGATGAAAATCTGTTAACCCATTGACATTTTTTCGCACATCATTTAATCTTATTGATTTCTTCCAATAAACCAATAAACCAAACTTCTTTGGCCTTCTTCCTGGATACTTTGGCAGAAGATTCCTCGTACAACTGCGCGTTCCGCTTCTGATTCGTCATTCGTTGTTCTTAATTTGTGTCTACTCCGACTACTACATTTTAATGATCAAATTGCCCTTTCCGTTTTACAGGTTCAACTAGCTTATGTCCTGGGGGTGATCGGACAATCCTGACCAATAATGGGCCACAGAAGTTGGTGTGACTTAATCAAAGGCTTTGGGGCGCAGCGGGTCAGGGGTGAAGGTCATTATCTCGATCATTGCGACTATTGTTTGAGTGCACAACTGAATGTCCTGGGATTTGTGTGTGTGTGTGTGTGTGTGTGTGTGTGTGTGTGTGTGTGTAGGTGTGTGTGAGGGGAGGGGGGACGATGAGCAACTTCGAAAGCAACATCCGGATGTGTTTGGTGCCCACTGTTCACTACGTTAGCCAGGATGGAGCTGTTCACTGATTCGGTCTGTGGATGATGCCTCTTGATCGGGGTAGTTAGTGGTCGTACCGTTCTAAAGAAAAAAATCGGCAGATGGTTTGAGATTGAATTTTCGGAAGACAATTGTATCGCGAACCTATGTCGTTCTGAAATGGTAAATTGTTTCAAAAAACGTTCGGAGCGGTTCTGATAGTAGTTTTGGTCGAGACGTGCATGATAATATTATCTTGGTATCCTCCAACTCCGACGACGTATCTCACAAACTTGCTCATCATTTACCGAAAGATCGTAAAGTGAATACCTGAGGATGTCGGAAAGCACTGTATATTTATAAATTCCAAATGTTTCATTTTAGAAAGCACTCACGAGTCACTGGCTTTATTTTTTTAAGATGTCATCGGGTTAGCCATTGGTGCATTAGTGCTGTTTTAGGCAAGGATTAACGGTCAAACGGTACGCATCGCGGAATCGAGGTTTTCCATCACAATTCAATGGAGTTGTACTGAGAGTTGTCCACGATCAGCACTCCTTTGGTCCAAGAATTCTTTTCTACTGAATCATTGTACACTTTTCAAATCGGCCCGTGAAGGCCATGTGGCTCGAAATTCAAAAAAACAAGACCATTTGCATTTACTAATGGGATCACTGAAAAAAGGTTCGTGTTATCAGTGCCTATTGAAAAAAACATCTTTAAAGCGGTTATTCTCAGGAAAGTCAACCAGAAACACAAGTCAAAATTATTAAAGTGTACAAGGTGAAACCACGTGATACACGTATCAGTCCAATCAAAATCACGATGTTAGACCAGATATCGTCAGTAACCATCGCGGACACAATTTTATTGGTGTTAATGCTCAGTATTAGAGCCGCTTCGTTCAAAATAAACCCTTTATAAGGGAAAAGTCTCCATAACATCCGAAAGCAGTTTGGATTAATGGTCTGATGGTTGCGCCGCTTCACCTGGAGGATTTAAGAACTTCAAGTGAAACTGTGAAGTTGTTTGTGATCTGTTCCACCAACTTTTCAATCGGAAACAACCTCAACAGTTGCCTCAACATTCCAGGGTGTCAAAATGGTGGATTCATTTTATAACGCAAATGTGGAATGTAAACGCATTGTTTTCCGTACCGGTGCAAACTAACTTCACCAAAAAACCATGGTGACTGGTACAGAAGAAGATAAGTATTGCCACTGCATATGGCTAGAATCGGATGATCACTGTGGATACAAACTTAGGACTTGTGTTGAAAAAAGAGTGATAGAACTTATGCTTAGCCATGCCGATGCAGCTAGTTGATTTCTGTGACCGCGTCAAAGATAGTCGTATTCGAATTACTAAGTTTCGGATGAAACAAACAAGATTCAACAACTTTATATATCCATTTTTTCATTCATGGTACAGAGTGTGAATAATGTTTGAAGCAAAATTAAAAAGTACTGTCAGATTGAAAATGGCGATAGCGGTAATGTTGGGAGCTTTTGGAGGCTAATAGAGTTCGCATCTATGAACTGGTTTCGTTGTTTCATCTGCATTTTATCGGTAATTTTGCTTGCCGAGTAAGTCTTATGCTAGGAGTTAAATGTTTTGATCAATACGGTCTCTTTTCTTGGCATTTTTTTCTTGCAGAGCAGTGTTTTTACTGGAGACTACTTTTATTCAAAATCCGATAAAAGTACTATGCTACAGTTGTGAAAATAATTCTCATACCATCGTAACGGGCTACTGACTATCACCACCGGTACTAAACGATCAAATGAATGCATTAAGTGGTTGTCACCATGTGCGGGTAGGTAGAAGTCGGTCAGCACACCTTCTCTCATTGGATACCGAGTCGTACGCTTAGTATTTTATCGTTTCGTGTACAATCCAAGCATATATCTGGATTTCTAAAAGCGCTATCGCACATCAAACCGGTCAGTGATGCATGCGTGTCAATCAAGCAGCGCGATCTTGACGAAACACCCTATAGACACAAAGAGACAAGTGTCCAGTTCAGAGAAGTAGTAACGACCAACCCTTTGCGTTTGGGGGTTGTCACACGCGCACATACACAGACGTACGATGCATACGATGCAGCTTGGTTGCTGTTCGTCAGCGTACGCAGTACCAATAAATATCCGCCCGACTGCTTGCTCTCGTTCGACCCGCTGATATACACCAACCATATCTACCGAGAAGGGAACTGTGGATCGACTATACAATAGACTATACAATCAGATTTTATTGTGTATCACTATCACTATCACTATGATCATTAGTGGATCAGTGTAAAAAGTAAACAAAACCACCATCACCAATACCACTATCATCACCACCACCACCATCGCCACTACCAACACCGCCACCCTTACGAAACGTGGTAGTTTTTGAGAGTGAATCACCTTGAAGTGACCGAAAACCCAGAAGCGAAACGGAATACAACTTTAATAAATAAATACAGATTCTGATGGACACATAAAAAGGAAATGAATGGAATAGGGAATATGAATGAGACTAAACTGTACAATGGTAGCAAAAATGACTTAATTATGGTAAAAATGAACGGTTCGGTTGACCGTCAAAAATAGATGTATTCGTATAAATGGTTCTAAAAAGAAGCTCATCCAAGTTTCACTCGCAGTGAAATAGGCTGTTTTTCTTTTCAAGCCGGAAGACAACATTCTGTATAAAAATGAAAAATAATGGGATGGGGAAGAACTGCCGGACCCCCACCCCCGCGTTACCACCAACAGCATGTCATGTTGCCTATACTCGCCGATTTTCGTGATATTTGTCTGCATGATTTCTGCACATGACACCAGATATGCAATAAGTGCTGAGGCTGCCTTGTCCTGTGAGCTGTGTTAGATCGATTGGGGACCGGAGGAGGATGACCGGGATGACTAGTCCGAACGTGGGACAAGGTATCCCTCAGTCATTTGGACGTAGTGTTGCTGAAATGTAAATTGTCACATTTAGTCATCGCTTGATGTTTCCAACGAACGGGATACAATGTCACATATATGCGTGGACAGAATAGAACTGAATGAAACACTTTGGTTTTTACAATTCTTAATCAAACACACGCAAATTTTCCACATTGACGACTAGGTAATTGAAGGTAAGCTGAAAAATATTTACTGACAGGAGTAAACTCCAAGAGTGAGATACTCAGTAATCAATCACATTTGTGGAAAATTTCGCCCAGGAAAAGCGTTTTCACTGGAAACTCTAACTACATACCGTGCCTAGGTCATATATATAGGCGTGAAATGGACTGACCCTGATTATCTCTCACTAATTCATTCTGTAAAAATATTTAAGACCTCGAAATTTGACATTGATAACACAGTTCACTGAAAAGACCGCCAGTGGATGAACGAGGAAAGTGTGGAAATACTACCAGTCACTGCCTTAGGTTATGTCATACTGTACACTGTTCTAGCTCGAACTAAAATATTGCTTTAAACAGAGGTCATGCTTATAAAGCACTCTGACAGAAATACGATGAACTGTCCTGGTGTTGGTGTCACAATCTTTTTCCCTTCTGTGCATTTTATTTTTTTTTATAAAAGTCGATGGATTCAGTTTGCAATGATGACTAGTATAATTCGCATACAATTAGATCACAGCGTAATAAACAGAGTATGATCAATGTAAAATTAGAGTACTCCTGATCGGAATATGCTCCGATGTTCCGCATGGTTCATGAATACACCGAAAGGGGTCCCTCCAAAGTAGAAATAAGTGAATGGTCATATTGTCCACACGGAATGTACTGGAAGTATGCGGCTCTTGCTGGGATATTAAACAGCGCGTGCAAGCAAACGGAAGGAGATATCCTCCACACTGCTTTGGGTATTTTCAGATGCTTTTTATCGAACAAAATATTACAATCGACTTTCAGTAAGATTAGTGTGGAGGATGTAAATGAAATTTAGTTCGGTTGAGATGACGGTTTTCTGGAGCACACGTTCACCAGGGCTTGACCAATGCATGTTTATGAAAACTCCACTGTGAAGCAGGACCAAAAATTACAAATGCAAAGGTTGTATTGTCATATTCATGTGGTGAGACAGAAACCTGAAGATAGGATCGAGAGGCTTAGAGTTATGGGCTACACAAGATTTCAATAGATCAGGCGTGGTAGTGAACTGGGCTACGGTGGAGCCATCTACCAACTACTTATGCGGCAATTTATGTCGATGAGTTTCACCCTGTTCTTATGGATTGATTTCATGTATTTATCGGTTTTGAAAACTAAACATAGACCGTACTGTAAACCTACTCACTCCAAGTGTCGACTTGTTTTCAACAGAAGAGTATTTGGCTCCCGTTCCGGATAGAGACTGAGATACGACGACTACAGACTCCGGTTTAGATGATGTGAGGAAACTGCGAATTCCATCATTTTCAAGGACAGTTGAACTGGTCCATTCTTGATCTTCGTTTGTACATAACGAGGGATTTTGGCGCAACTGTGTGAGGCAGTCCACGATAGACTGAAAACTCGGCCGGCGTTGTGGATCTTCATTCCAGCAGTTGAGCATTAATTGGTACAGTTCCACACTGGCCAATGGTGGACAATCATTTCGATAACCAGCCTTAAGCTTTGCGAAGAGGCGTTCCGGTGGAATTGACGGATATGGAACTCCGCCCATGGTAAAAATCTCCCATAATAACACTCCGAAGGACCATCTGAAATAAATATTTTGAATGTTCATTGAGGTTGAGCAAATACTGATGATTTCATATTTACTGATTGTACATATGTATCAGCTTGTATAGCAATTTGAATATATGCCCGTGATTGTAAATGTAAAACAAAGACTTCTAAAGAGTTTTCCATTACATGAATAATTTAAACAGAAGGAGCTTGGACTAAGTGAGGAGACTTTTTCTGCGAACTGGCCGGACAAGAGTATTCGGCAACCGTTTTTACCTTGTTGGGACTCATTAGCAATGGTTACCGTTGTCGGGATTCGATGCAGGTAGCCAGTAGCCTCTTAGGCAGTTGCCTGCTCCCTGGGAGAGGAAGGCACGGCTAGTTGAATCGAAAGATTTCTTGCATTTCAGTAGGACTTTGTGAGCCGGTCAACAAGAATATAAAACACAGACTTTAATTGCCTGTGAATCCGCATACACGCAATAGAGAGAAAGACATTAAACTTGCCTGCAACAGTTTCCACGAAATGACAAATTTGTTATTCATTCACCGAAAAGGCGCACCTGCTGAAGGCAGGCGATAGAGAAATATGGAAACATTATGCTGGTCTTGACTGGGGTTCAGATATTATTGGGTGTCGGATGAAGTGTTGAATTATTTCAGCTTCGGTTATGGCTTTTGGTATTGAAGTGTTCTCTGAGCTGGAAGTGCGGTTTCGTAGCCAGGCTAGGCAACAGGAACAGCTACCTTCGAGGAAGTCACTCTGCACAATGTGACCAGACTGTTTTTCTCACAATCAAAACCTTCTAACTGAACTATATAATCCTGATTATACTGATGGCAACGCTTCCTAGAATTCACACTGCCGACGTTACACCGAGCCTGGCTACGAAAAGTTAGCAATTAAAACTTCCAGATCAGGGAATCCTCCAGAAGCAACATTAGTTTGTAAGTTCTTACAAAAACAGTGGCATGTTGAAAAATTCACATCTTATAGAATGATGGAATAGAATAAATCGTACATAATTGAGGCGAAATAGGTGTAGGGTATAACTACGCATTACCAAGGGCAGGGGAATTTTCTTCCAAACAGACGGCTAAGGTGCCCGCGTACATTCACCACGAAATATCACTGGACTAAAGATCATGCTGTATGAAAGTAAATTGCAATTTCCGGATTACGCTGTTATTACCGTGATCTGAGAAGTTCGTTTCCATTTCATTTTCTTTGGGTTGAACTGAGTGATTTGTGAATTTCTTCCAGGAGTCTGAAAGCAGCTGTTGTACTCACCCATTGTAAAGTGTAAATAGCGAAATTCAAAAGTTTGCAAACAAAGCAGCCGAAAACAGTGGCTAGGGACAGAGACTTACACGTCACTCTTGGTTGTGTATCTTCTATCAAAGAGAGATTCTGGAGCCATCCATTTGACGGGAAGTCTACCCTGTGTGAAGAATATCAAAACGAATTTCGGTTTCATTTCGATAACAGAGCAGATTGNCGATAACAGAGCAGATTGTAAAAATTTTAGTTTGTTCTAGTGATAACCAGGAACTCAGCAGCGTATCATGAAACAAATACGATGACATCCAAATTGGGAAAATGATATACTTTTGCAATGTATAAGAGATGAATTTATATGCAATGTCGTACGGTTTAACCCATCAATGTGCTATTTTTATTACACACAAAGTAATTTACAGCAAAAGGGGTTAACCCCATAATCACTTACGAGGAGAACGATTTACTTTCTGCAGAATCCCACAAATAACCCAACCAGAAATTCGACTGTTAGGGAGAAATTATTATAAAAAAATCAGCTTTCAGATAGGCAAAACTCAAACCTCCAGTATGACTATGACATTCCGTTCGGGGTCTGAACATCTGGTGTGTCCTCACATCGAAAAAGATGCGCAAATGTCACCTCGGAATAAGTGACACCAACGCTGCACGGGTGTAATTGTTACAATGTCTGTGAGCATCAGTGAGTTAATCTGAGATATGANTACTTAAATTTTATTGTAGACATCAGCGGTCGGAGCTTTCGTGTCATCCACTAATTTCCCCGGTTTGTACTGGGTGCACTCCGAAACGACCAACAGGAGGTTACGTGTGAGGGTCCGATTTCTGAATTTCGTAATTTAAATCAAAGATCGTCTTTCACGTCCTGATCCGCATGAGATATAGACTGCAGTTACGGTCACATTAAACGAAGTTCTTCGATTCCGAACTAGAGTGATCCTTGCTGAAACCCAATGAAGCCCAAAATTTTCTATTGACCAACTTTGGTACATTTTTTAGGATGCTTATCCATGGGCTACGTGGATATGTCGGCTGTTGGAGTTAAATACACGTAACCCAAAGAAAAGGGTTGTGCTCATTCTATAATCTGTGTGTGTCGCATACTAAAGCACTGCCTGACTGTGTCCATGTGGTTATGACGTTTCAGTCAGCTTTACAGACGCGTGCCCGGTGTTTTGGTTACCCTAGACATTGGGGAGGTAGGAGGCGTTTCGCTTACCGGGGAGGCTGTAACGTATGGCTAGAGATAAATCGAAGAAGATTTACGGGAGTGTGGTACAAAACAGCACATATAGTACCATTCAGTTTTTAAATGAGGAGGATAATTCGAGCGAGTTGCTCTCTAGCAATGCAGAACGGAGTAGAGAGTTGTCTCAGGTGGCCTCTCTTCGATCCCTTGACCACAAGGATCCGGTTTGTAAGTTGGTACCTCCAGACAGGGTTCGTTCCTGTTTGGTAATAGATGATCGATGGTCCAGTTCATACGAATTTCGATCGGTTCAAACCAGGGAACTCACAGAGGTTTCAGACGAGGCGGAGACTGAGAATTTCACTTCGTACATCTCTTCTAACATAGCATATCTCACAAGAAGTGAGCTTCAGCTCTTATACACGGTCATTGACCAAACCGATGACCCTTCCTCATATCCACCATCTGAGAATGTACCGGGNACCGGGTGGAGTTCAGCTCTAAGTTGCAACAGAAGCTCAGCGATTAGAAATTTGCGAAACAAAGGGTTGTGATCATGACATCGATTTACCAAATCATTTCGGATTAAAGCATCACCAACACTACGAACCTTAGAATGAGGAACGTTATTGCACGCGAACAAAGGATTCATGCAAACTCTGAACAAATATTGTCCTCATCGAACTGCGTGAGGTTTTCATCACCTAGTTCTACTTCCTCTCGGCCTATGATCAAAGTACTTGAGTGAAAAAAACCCGCGATCCAACTGTAATTGAATCGGCATACGCCGGAACAAATCAGAAACAATCCGCGTGGTCTCTGTGATCCGAACCATCAATACGGATGGAAATGAACTGTTCTAATTGCATACAACTTAGCTCCATAACCGATAAACCCAACTGGATCATTCATTAATCTGCCGACTGGGACCCCAATCCGGCTGAAATTGACATTAACACCATACGGCGTCACACAAAGTCGCCGTTCGGTCTGGCCATGTGACTGACTCATCATCATCATCATCATCCACAGGGTATTTCCCTCCGGTCTTAAGAGAAAACCGAATTGTTATCCCCGTGGTGGCCAAAGATGATTCATTCAAGTGGATCTTCGGTTGATAATAATCGCATCCCATTTGACGAGGGTTGTGGATAATCAGCTTCAAAAGTAAATCAGCATGGGGAAGAGTCATTCACTCTGTAGACGTTTAGTTACAAGTTACCAGTACAAAAAAACGAATATTCCTATCTCACTCCGAATAGTAGCTCAGACAGCAGAATCACTAACCGAACAGATGCGTCTTCATTTAAAGTACACATCACACACACATCTACCTAACCTATTCCTGTTTATACGCTAAGAAAGTATGTGGTTTTTATGTAGACACTTAGATGTTGTTTTATTATTCATGGGAGGGGAAGAGATAGTCTAGTGCATTTACAGGTGATGGAAATGTTTGTGATAATTGACAAAGAGCACT
Source organism: Echinostoma caproni (assembly GCA_900618425.1). NCBI lineage: Eukaryota > Metazoa > Platyhelminthes > Trematoda > Plagiorchiida > Echinostomatidae > Echinostoma > Echinostoma caproni. Next base: position 11,211 of record UZAN01043645.1, read on the forward strand.
GGACAACTGTTTCGTCCTCTTCGGGACTCGTCAGCAGCGCGTACTTTTTGTGTCCCTGCCAGGCTCGAACCGCGAACTTTTGGGTTGGGTCATCAAACCCTTACCCCTGTGCTACACGGTCGACGGTCATCACCTTGTGCGAATGGCTCCATCAATTTTTCTGTAGTAAGCTTGGACTAGCCCATCCGATTGTTAAGAAGTATCAGGCATTCTTGACGGTCAAGACTTGTGGGTAGATGAACGGATGTTAGAAGTTGTATCAAAACAGGCTTGCATTTGTTCCGCAAATTGACAGAGTTCTAGTTCAGTATACAAGTTCATCCTTCAATCAATGAGGAATTTGCAGATATCAGAGACTGGACGGTTATCATTTTGTCAGTCTCACTCCAAGGGAGATATTTAATTCTCAATTTGTATCACATACATCACAATAAAGTCTACTAGGCTTAAACCCTACACGTATAGCAAACTTGTGTAGCTCTGCTCTCGAGGTGTTGGTCGTTGACCATATTGCTCTGAATTAACACTCTTCAATACCAACTGGAAGGCTCTGGCGTAGACAGAAGTACAAGTTAGTTGATAGGTTAGCACTGTTGATTTGATCCATCAACTTCGAACCGACTGCACAGTGGTTCGCAGTTTTTCAGTTCACCACTTGAAAAAAATTTGAAAAACAATTTTGTCCGTGAACTGATAAACTGCTGGTCTATTCAACCTATTTACAAACGATAGAAGCGAGTAATAAATCTCCCTCAGTTTCTCGTCAAACAAATGCATTTGGAGAAACTCACGGTGCTAATTTTCTTATAGTAATCGCATACGGCACGAGTGAGACCGAAATCGGCAATCTTGATCACAAAGTTTTCTCCAAGCAATACGTTTCTTGCTGCCAAGTCCCGGTGTACAACCTGAAATTGGTCGAAAATGAAGCAGTGAGCTGATAGATGTTCTCATGTATCCTCTTCGTGTGCATGTTCTCTGCTTTTCGCTAATCGTCTCTAGATTGTTCGTCACTATTGTATAATGGGATGCAGAGATTGTGGGCAGTATTCTTTTTTTCCTTGCTGCTTTTATTTCTCTCCCTACCTCTCTCTCTCTCTCTGCTCTTTGAGAGTGAAGCTTTTGTTCACGTCATTTAATGGTAGCTCTAAGTGAATTATTTAAAATCAGAATCGAAAAATTCATTAAACCCATCTCTGCTGATGAAATGGCGTCGAACACTATGAATAACAAATAACTTTTACATGGAAATAGGTAAACGCTCGGAACTCGCGCAGTTCATCTGCTGGGTACAATTCTATAGACATAGTTGTGCTAACTGCTTACCAATCGTACTATACAACAAAACAATTCACGAGAAAAAGGAGTAGACGCCAATTGGTTCACGGTTAAACTGTTAAAATGGTGAGTGAAAATGTTGACGATGGATGATAGGTTTCAAAGAATTGTCTCTAATAGGGCGAGAGGAAAAACGGGAGGATGATTCAAGAGCGTTCCAAAGTTTGTCTATTCTTAAGCCGGGGTGAGACTAGAATTCAGCAATACGGAACCGGGAAAAATCACATAATAACGATTTGGTCTCTCGAANGAATGGCGGGGAACAGTAGGGAAACGGATGCACACGAAGCAAGCTCAGAAGAGCAATATCCAAGGTATGGGTGATAAAAAAGGATAAAGAATTGACCCCCTGGCAATGAACTAGGGATGGAACTTGGACTTTTAACAGGAATATTGAATATATTGAATATATTACAAAGTCAAACTTTTTATTTTGGTAAATATCTACAAATAGTTGCTCTTATTGTCCCATAGGGTTCTTTGCGTAACTTGATTGCTTTACGGACCATAGGGACACTAGGAGTGTCACAAATTTTCATTGCTTCATGTGCTGATACGGATGTCGAAATTTAAGACCCGGCAATGTTTCATTCAGTTTGTGTTTGGAAGAATCAGTTTTCGCCACAGAAACAATGTAAGGTACTAGAGAATGCCAAATGCTGCACACTCTGAGGTCAAATGAATGACATCGGCATATTGGTAAAACGCCTTGAACCTCTAATCTAAATGAGCGACCCCTGAGGTGTGTGTTGGGCGACAACTTGAATAATGAACGACGAAGGAAATCAGGGTTCTGCATTGTTTTAGACGCAAAAATCAAGCCTCCTCGTGTTCGCAATACTGTGTGGAGTACAACCTCAATGATTTCAGTCTTTCCACATATGTCTTGGAAGTTTCAGAAGCTTAGGGTCGCTTAGCAGCCACTCTTGAATGGGGTACTCTATGTGGAACCGAATGTAGGAGTACAAGGAGTACAAGCATGGAAACAGCATAAGTTCAAACTTGCGAAAGGCTCCCTTCAACAAACCAACATATCTTGTAGCTGCGGAAAACACTATGGAGCAGTTTAAAGAATAACTTAAGTCATCTTGAATAATAACACCGAGATCCTTCTCATTCGAGGTATAAGGAAGCTGTTAGAAATGGAGTTTTTTGGCAAAGGGATACGATCGTACGTTTCAATGCATCCACGGGTGGCGGATGGTTCTAGACAGATCTAATACCGTGTGGTGCAATGCAGCCGTCGGTTTACTGGAGTCTTGTGCCATTTTTCGTTTCGAACCCCAAAACTTCCGTTATCGATCATTGTAGCTGTCAAAACCTCTCTTCAAATTGTTTACACATGATTAAAAAGACGGAAAAGACGTAGTTTTTATTGCTAAGATTTTCCAAAAGAATGAAATTAAGTTGATGGTTTTTTTCTAGAGATTGATGTTCTGTTAAGAAGAAGCCAGCCATGCAATGCCGCCAAAAATGCGGATACGCCCACCGAAGTTTTTCTGACTGGAATTTTTATGCGCGAAATCTCTCTTACATATGAACTTGTTCTTGAATGACTAAATAACTCCCTGATTGTCCGTGTGGCCAGTTTCACAAATAACAGTAATTCAGTCTTTGTTCCGATTAGAAGAAACCAAAGTGAGTTTGATGTCCAAGCGACTTGTGATGCTAAAGACAGACTGAAAGCTCTGACATGGTCGACATAGCCACATGGCAACAATTATCATCAAATTAACTCAGTCACGGATCCCCGATACGCTCGGTTTTGCCAAAACTTTAATTGCATTGTGAACATAAAAAAAGCATCTCACATGTTTCTTCATGTCTAAAAGGTGTGCACAACCTTCCAGGTGTGCTTCATTTCACGGCTCCTCTATCTCTCGACTGTGATCGGCTGGCCTCGTATGCGGAACAGGTGCTGTCTGCGGAGTTAGGCGGAGTTTAGGATCCGTCAGGATATCAAACAAATAAGAGACAAAGCCAGAGTGAAGTACTAAGACAATTTACAGCCGCGCGCGCGCGCGAGAGAGAGAGAGTGAGAGTGAAAGAGAGAACGGAAGCATCACTAGGTCTTTTCACTTCCAACCCAGCGAGAACCCGCTCGCCATCCACCCCATCTCCTTCCGATCCGTACACTAGGTGTGTTCACATTTTATACCGGTTTCTCGTGCGTCACGATTTTTCACCAAGTATGTATGCGTACACGATCTAATACACGGATGTTTGTTTGTAAAAATGTGAATTGTAGGAGACAGCACTGTCAGCTAATTAATTACGTGCGACCGGGGACAAATGGCTAGTTGATTGTCAACACCAATACAGGTCCTCATTGGGTGCTAGAAAGAATATTCATTGAACATCGTATCGGAGTGAGCGAGTGAACGAGGAAGCAGTGTGTGTGTGTGTGTGTGTGTGTATGTGATGAAATGCAAAGTCCTGGAGTTCGCATATGCCACGGCACTTCCGGGGTGCACCTGACTGTTTGTTACTCTGTGGTCTCCCATGACAACCGCGTTCCGTTGCCGGATGTCATGTGAGTGACCGATCGAGTATTCTCAAGGTTGAACTGCCTCATCCAGCAGTGATTAAACACGCACACGAGTGTTCCTTCGTTTAAGTCACAGGTTGGAACACATTTATGGGCGTTTGGGAGAGAACAATGAGCTTACCGATCTGGAAGACAGATAGTCCATTCCTTTTGACACTTGCAAACCGAAATCCAGAAGATCTAGTTTAGTTAGCTTCGTGAGGGGAAGTAGTGCATTCCAGCTCAAACTCGATCCGAGCGCATTTCGACGCCGAGAGCGCAAAAAGTCACGTAGATTCCCGTGTGGAGCATATTCAACAATCACTTGCANAATAACAAAGTAGACACATTTTGTGAGAAACTGGTGAGATCGTTTGCTGATTCTAGATAAATCACCCTGGGGAATTGTGTTGATGGAATGGTTTGGATTAAAAGAAACTAATATGATATTTCTAAAAAAATGGAAAAGATTTGCAACTCTTTTGTAATTCATACAGATACTCCGGCCCCAGGTGGTCCACTGTGTGATTTGCGAAGGAAAACATCGGTATTTAAATGCGGTGAAAATGTTTGCGATAACTGACAAAGAGCACTGGACAGCTGCTTCATAGTCAACAGTGCGTACTTTTTGTGTCCCTGACAGGACTCGAACCGCGAACATTTGGGTCGGGGCTTCAACCCTTACCCCTGAGCTACACGGTGAACGGTTATCACCTTCTGCGAAGGGCTCAATAAATTTAGATGGTGAATGCCTGGATTAGTCCATTCGGTTTTTCACAGGCACTAGGCACTGTTGATGATGTTCGGTCTGAATGTTTAGAAAACATCGATACCCTTACAAGATGCTTCAGTATGGTCAGGGGTGGGTGTCTGGGGTTGCGGCTGGTCTCCCTCCCCGTGCACCTTGCGAAATGCTTCCATACGACCAAGCGTCTCAAATAGCCTCTGCTAAGGAAGCCCTACTCACTGCCTTCTCGTGGCCGAGGTGTTTTCCCACCAAAGTGAGAGGACGAAAAGCCGATATCCGGGGCTATAACCGGGTTGGTGGACCACTGGTAGTTCACGTGGGAGAGTTGTCTAAAATCCCTGATTCCAAACCAACCATGAGGAGGCGTAAGAAACACACACACAAGTTCCTGGTTATGGCAGTGGTCACCGGCTCGATTGCGCATCTAGGTGTATTGGGCACCTTGGACGTTTGACCCCGTCCAAAAGACGTATGATCTGATGAACTGAACACCGGCCCCCAATGGATTGCGGTTTTCCCATGCCGCTATGCTGCCTTGAGGGTCAGACTTTGGCTAGCCAAAGGCTCCGGTGGTTTATTCCTCAAGAAAATTCACTTTCCTTGGTTTAGGCAACCTGGCACTATTCCGCCCACATGGAGTGTTTTATTTTCATTAATATTATTTTACTATGATTTGTCTGACACGGTCTGGATTCAGACGTGTGTGAATATAAAAACATGAATACAGGAATTTATGAAAGACTCGACAAAATACCACAGCAATGAAATAATGCGATCTCATGCAACTTTGCGACACACGGAACGGGATGATTCGAAAATTGCAAGTGTGCTAGCCAAGTCTGCAGTTGCTAACTTTGACAAAATTGTGGAAATAAAATGTGATGCGGTGATCAGTTGCGTTCAAAGGGACTCAATCGGGTCGGTGATTCGGTGCCGAGTTTGAAAGAAAAACGATTTGATCCGTTTACTGGAAAATGAGTGATTCACCTTGACAACTGGGAAATGATGAGCAATCTGGAGCACAAATGCGGCTCCCACTGGTCGAATGATACAGATAAAACAGTCAAACATTTTTTTCCACAGTGAACAGGAAGCGATACGTAAAATGGATTACGGTTTGAAAAATGATTCTTATACGGATCGGCTAAAATGTGTGAACGAAGAAGCCGGTGTCCCAACGGCATGTGTTTTGGTATGAATACCGGAAAACTAGCCAACGTCTTATCATCAGGAGATCAGTAAGTAANGAGGATTTATTCACAGTATGAAAAGGTGCCACATCCTGTCAGGCGGTGGACCCTTGATAAATTTAGATGGTCTTTTGCGAGCTTCAAAAATCACCCATGTATATTGCCAGTGATATTTTGCTTTCCGATGGTATAGTTTACATAGTTTACTAGTCAAGCTGAATTATCTAATAACGGTTGGGCTGTTCGAAGTAGTATTTTTCCGCTGAACTATCTTTCAACGAAAGTGCGGTATGCCCATCCCCGTCTACAAATTCAATGGGTAATTATACATTAGTTCATATTTTGGTGCATCCAGTACTAATATTTCGGGGACCGGTATCAATTCCGGTCATTAACCAAAGCTGAAAAAGAAGTCTACCACTTTCAGGCTTCTCTGTCAGAACAATGGGTATATTTTGTGACCAAAGCTGAAAAGTTTATACAGTGCATTCTTTCCCTCCGTCTATCTTCGTCAAACTACGTAGTGGTTGGTGTTTCGAGACAATATATCGCACGCACACGCACGCGCGTGCACTCGCGCGCTCGAGAGAGAGAGAGAGAGCAAGCCCTGAACTGGTGATCATAAAGATATATAAAGTTCTATAGGAAGAGGAGCTCATCAATTGCATCCACAGACACGGTGTGTTTATGACCAGCCGTAGCGGATTACCTGGCTGAATCCGATCACGTCAAACGCATCCACATCCGGTCTCTGCGTTCAGCCCGGGACACACGTGTGCACTAGGCAAACATGTTGATACCCGTGTGTGTGTTTGTGTGCGTTTGCCTGAGTGTGTGCATATTAATACTACACCTGTAAGAGGGTGTGTGACACCGGACATGGACACCTTACCCCGACCGGCCGCACTGTCAAACTCTCAGAGAGTGGCATCCGGGACCGTGAAACGCGGTGGAATACAAATCTCCGCAATTTGACCGGCCTGCACACACTGTACTGTACTGTACTGTACTGTACTGTTAGTGCCCCCGTGCGAACCTCGGTCGGATCATCGAGAGGATGACGCCTTGGGGGAATGCACACGCGCGCGTGCGTAAGCGCGAGCACGAATGCGATTCCCTCCCCCCTCTCTTTATCTACATGGTGGCACACATACGAATCGCCTGTGGAATGACCGTGGGGCGGAGTTTTCGTGTAAGACTCAGAGCAGACCAACTAAGGGAGACATGGTTAAGGTACAAGCGCACCGCACCAGAATCACTTCGGTCAGATGAGTCACACGGTTGTCGACCCTCGCAAATGGTCACCAACCCTGGGGATTCTTAAACAAAGTATTTAGGAACCGAACAAAAAGCATTCGGGACGTTGTGTATCGCCAGCCAGCATCAGGCGAAACCAATAGCTGACGACAATCGAAGCTGAGATGCATCTGAACGGGTGTATATGGTGCATGGCGTAGGAATAGCAACAGGCAGAGAGAGGGTGACGCAGTGCAATAAAATAGCTGAGGTTAAGGGATAAGATACACGAAGGTGTGCGAGCACGTATCAACGAAGGCATTAAGTGGCATATCAAGGTTAGTTTACAAGACTGCAAGCTATCCTTATATCTGAGACTTCCACTGGAAACAGTGAGGCACCGATAAACACAATGGAATACTTTGGTTAGTGTGTTTCATTTTTTACCCCTCTCACGTGATGGTGGAAACATGACTGTATTTTGCGCGAGAAGTCGAGAATTCGAACCATCAGATTGTGAAGCATTTTTGAATCGTATTCTTTCTGTTCTCGAATAGTTCGTATGTAATTGCATAATGGACAAGTTGACAAGCAATGGGCAGAATAAATGAGTGTAATTCTCTGGTATTTGCTATCCCCTCTGGAGAACTGGTTCATACATTAGATACGATCCTCCTAGTCGTGTCTTTATTTTTGAATTCCGATAGATTTAAAGCAGTTTCTTAGGTGAAACCAACACACCCAGGCGCCAAGTTATTGACCTACAGACTGTAAAGGTGTTTGACAATCAACGGTAAAACTTACACGAGGATCTGTGTAAAGATCTCCCTTATTCCACTCTCTTTTCCAATCGTAGTACTATCTCTTTATCCATTGCAAGTCACAAAAACAGAAGTTACAGGAAGGAGAAAGCAATCAAACAAACGGTTCGCATGTGCTTCAAAGACAAGGGGCAAATTGTGCGGTAGTGGGGTGATCCGTTGTTGACTTGATCCACATGACCACTACCGCGCTGTGATGAAGTAACTATACGATGAGATTATCTACACTTTTGGTTTCTTAAAAGCCCGTACCAGGTATTTACGGAATGAAAGTGAACAAAATTAAGAATATATATCGGATGAGTCACCCCGGTCTATACCGAGTTTCTCATGTCTTCGGAGATTTTCTGATCTGATGCGTGTCGCTCCCTTCAGTTTTTGTATCACCAGTAAGATTTACAGTAACCGTGCAGATACACTGGAAGTGTTGCGTTTGACTTTCTGGTGGATAATAGATCGCTGATATGAGTCATTATCCGCCCCCCTTACTAATAAAAGCCAACGATTTGTATCCTGTGAACCGTACAGTGCGAATAGAAACAAAAGCTGGGTTCATCAACAACGGATGATCTGACGGATCTGCATTTCATCAACGGCAGCGGAAATCGGGAAGTAGATCTGATCAAGATAGGGAAGGAGTGTGACAGCGCTCATCGTGGGGAATTGTGTCGGTGCAGCTAATTTCTGCTCATTGAAAGTAAAAGTTAATTTTGGGAGTATAATTGTTGCTTCTCCTAATCAAGAAGTTTCCGTGAAAGCGAACTATCACCATTGTTGGAGACAAGGGATGAATATTGATGGTGCACTTGATTGAGAAGAAAGTGTGATACTAACGTCCATCAAGTTGTTTTAATAATTAGATATAATTAAAGAGTTAAGTTGCTGACGAATATCTGAAGCTTTTTGGTTCTGATTAGTGCCCCATGGTTTCCCATTCATGTTTCTCAAGATCCCAGGAACGATTGATAACTGAAACTCTCATATCGTTTATAACACTAGTATTTAGTGAAATTGGTTCCTCTCCGTAAGTTAACGCTCACCTCCAACGTGAAAAAAGAGGCAAACAGGGAAAACTGCCACGGTGCCATTGCTGGTGAAATAAACATTACAGCTTGACTTGAACATTGTCACCCAGCCGAAGCAAATTTCAATGAATGAAACTGTGTCTGTTCACAATGTTCACAATCCTAGATGAATAATGTTGAAATATTTCATTTTACTACCCGTACGACTGGACTGATGGACACAACTGACTGATAAGTTCATTTTTTTCCAAATTACCCACCTGCTTTGGGTTGTTTTCAACTATTTCTCTGGTTACAGTTGGATAGTATTGAAAATTGGTTCTCGTAGCTCGGGTGAACTGAATTCTATTTCGCCTGTTCGCCGAGCTTGGCAATTTGTTTGCAAACGTTTCATCATCAGTGCTTGTGAAGTGGCCACTTCACAAGCACTGATGATGTCACCTCGGCTGATGATGAAATGTTTGCAAACAAATTGCCAAGCTCAGCGAACAGGCGAAATAGAATACAGTTGGATAAATTGCAACTGGTTACTACTCATCCACGTTCACACACTATCGTTTGAATCGCTAGAATCCATTCGTGAATCAATTTGTTACACCTTAGAGGAACCTTAGAGGATCTGACTTCTTATAGAGGTATCTTGCTAGTATTTCATGTGGGAAATTCTCCGTGCACCGAGTAAACATGCACTACAAATTGTAAATCACAGAATACAAATGTGACCGAAATTTTTCGTAGTTCCCACCTAAATGGGTGGACCCGATAGTTAATTGATACGGCGGATTCGATGAAACCCAGATATTTTAGCGCTGTAGTTTAGTTTTGATTACACTTAAATGTGAAGAACGTGCATTAACTGACCTTAGAATGATATAAACATAAACATCAAGGATACTGTAAACCGTGTGTGATTCACCCACCACACTTCACGTTTAACTCAAAACGGCCTGAGGTCAACGACCAGGGGTTGATACTTGTGTACCACTTCTGACGTCTGACTATGTTCCCATTTCGTACAGTTTCACCGACTAGGGGAGCCAATTTTCGCGACACACACATGCACACACACACACACACACACACGAAGATAATCTCTTTAGTTTGATCACCACCTAAACGATCTCTGTTACATACATTTAGTGAAATTATTTTGACTCGTGTTTAAGTGTATGTGCCTTATTCCATGTGTCTCTGTTAGACAGCCTCGTTGGAAGTTTACAGTTCAAAATCATGTTTGACATGATAGTATCGATAGGGCGGGAGAACGTTCGTGTGCATATTCTACAAGAGGGACATACCTTCTTGTGTACAGGCCCCGTACAGTTGTATCAGATGCGGATGGTTGCCCAACAGTTTCATCATTTCCATTTCTCGCATCAGATCCATCAATTCTTGTTCAGAGAAATTAGCTGCCCGAAAAACAAAATTAAACAAATCACCAAACAGCGAATGTAAAGGAGGACAGCCGGCGGACAACTTTCATGACAAATATTGTAAAGTCGTGAGAAATTTTCCACAGATTTTTCCGCAACACACTTGTTGGTCTCTTCTTCCCCTGAAACACCCTAAAAATATGCTCCGTTGCTCGACCGGAATGAAGTAAGTATCTTTCAAACCAACCAAACATACTAAGACACATATCCAGGTGCACCAGTCCAGTATCGGCTTTAACTCATACCGGAAGCTCGTTTAGTCTGTAGTCAAAACTTTCAGCGATATAGATTGTCCACATTCTGGGTTAATTTCAGGGCGTCCGTGTGACTCACATGACCTGAAGGTGACAAAAAACATCACACGCGAACGATAAACACTGACCCTGGATTCGTCACTGTCCTAATCGGGTCATTCGAAGTTGTTCGAGTTTTTGGTCAGCCTGATATGTGATGCAACAATTTTCACAGTGGTTTAAAGTCTGAGCGGGGAAAAAGCATTGCGAAAAAACTATTGCCGAACAATGCCTTTAATTGCACAAGGATTGATGTGTATGAAAATGTTGACTACGCTAATGACGACGATGGCGACAAACATGATCGCAGTGAAGGACAATCGTTTGCTACATAGAATTACACATGAGACTTGCGTGAACTAAAATAAAGAGAATTTTTGTGGTAGTGATTTACTTCAACCCAGACTAGATAGTATCAAGCAAAACTGTGTTTGGTATGGTCAGGATGAATAAAGTTAACCAATACCTCCTTAGTTCACTATCTCCGCGGAAATCAATTTGACCATGGAAATAGTAAGTGCGAAGACAAGTGCTTTGTTGGAACGATTGTATCTCAGGATATGGATGTTGCTGTTAGTTTGTTCTCCGAGCTGGAAGGTGTTGTTCGCAGACGTTTCGCAGCCTGGTTAGGAAACGTCTGCGAACAACACTTCCAGCGCGGAGAACACACCAACAACGACAAGTGCTTTGTCCCATTCATTCTCAGTTCCACAGCAAATCGCTCTGGTAGAGGAGACCTACACATGTGTATTTCCCCAACCATACTCATTTTTATTGGTCCAAATTGATTGGTTGCCCTTTTAGTAAACCTATTCCAGCCTAGTAATATCTACATAGTCTTAACTGTGCGACTGAAGAATCTGTGAAAAGGTGAATATTTATTTTCACCGCGATGTAGTTTATCACGTCATCAGTTCAGATATCATAATTCATCGTTCATTCGGCCTGAAGAGGAATTTCTCATATGTTAGGCGATGCACCTTTAACCATAGAAGCACCACTAGAAAGTGTTAGTAGTATTGGGTCAAATCTTTACATTCCCTCGTTTCCACTGAAGGTGATCCGCTAGAAAGCTAACCATATACGAATGGAAACTCTGAGTTCAAAATGTGTTAGCTACTCGGATTCACCCAGAAAATGGAACTGTGCACCTAGGTGAAGTTTCCAGGCTTTCAACACTTGCATGAATATTGCTTTCTTGCCCGAATAGATTATTGTGATGCAGGAATATTTGTTCGGTGCTTAACTTGACAACTAGAACAAAACAAACACACAAACTGGAGTAAGACTTAATAAAAGTAGACACAATCAAACATTATTCTACTCTGAAATTGATTAAACAGTTTCTTCTTTGTTTCAAATTGACGATCATGTTTGCATTAATTTATTCGACTGTATTCATCACATAACATCTGAGGATTCCGTCTGAGGATTTTCGTCAAAATTTGAAAGACTTCGTTTGAGTATTTCACTGAATTCCATCTCTGACTGTTTTCAAATCGCTACTTGATTGTGTTGCTAAGTAGCTCTCTCCGCTATTTGCGAGATTTCAGACTTCGTCCAGCGAGACCTAACTGAGATTTGGACCACAGTAAGAGTTTCCGGTCACTTATAAAACGTAAAAATTGTTTATCGTAGCTTCTTGGTAATGCACCACATTGACTTCCAACCAGTTGGAAGTTCGGAAAGGATCACAATTTGATCAGCTGAGTACTCTCGGGGCATTTAATGTCTATTGGAGGAAGTGATATCGACCACAATGACCATCAGTTACGGCTAATTGTTCAAAAATAGTATCCAAAGATAGAAAACAACGAAATCACGCATCTCAATTTACCGGATACGCTCTGGCCAGAAATTTTGTGACTCAATATAATGTGTATATTTTGAAAGCCTTACTATTATAGAAACGCTCATCGATATCTCATAAATATGGAAGCGAGTATCACATTCTTTCAATAATTGGATTTAGGGGACCTACCTCGTAGGCGCTTGACAGCTACCGGGATCGAAGTTGGCGGTTCGTTGTCCACATTGTTTTGTGATTCACTGGAGGCCCAAAACGAATTGCAGAACCGTTTTCGGTGTGTATCGGAAAGTTCTGTCAGAGAAAGGCGGGCAAAATAGACCACGCCGAAGGCGCCTTCACCAAGTTTCGGTCCGAATTTCAGGCACCGGCTCGGAAGTTCCCAATTCGGATCCAACGGCAACTCATAGTCAAATTCCAGTTGTTCACACTGTAACGAAAATGCCTCCGTGTTTCCGAAAGAGAGACTATTCGTCGACGATTCACAGAAACGGTCTGATGCTTTCCGATCCGAGTAGAAGCCGGATTCGGAATATAAACTTGAGGCTGCACAGCCAACAGCAATTAGCAAGTCTTCAGAACTCCGAGTAATCCGGTAGTTGTAACTGGAGCCAGCTCCTTGAGAAACGCTAAGACTTCGGCGCCGGGAAGAAATTCGTCCTTCCTTTAGTTCACGACGTCGATAATAAGTGGATTTAATACCGGACAAACGGTTTTCCCTGTTCGAAGTGAAGTCCCGTAGACCTTCACCAGGTTCATCTGATTCAATGCGCACATCAAACAGAGTCGATAAGGCCCGAATATTGTCTGAACTGGAATCCGTCTCGGGATAGAGCGGATTTGAGTGACGAATCAAAGATACTCGCTTNGTCCCACTGGTTGATTAGACTGGTAAGGCTGCTTTGCTGCCTCTACATCGGTTTCATCATCCTCCTCCTCATTGTCCATGCATTGATGTCGGAACCAAATTGTGATAAAAATTATCAGCAGTACCAGAATGGGTAACAACAAAGTCATGTTGTTTGGAAATGACGTTAGCAGTTTGCGGAAACTTGCAATGAATGTGGCTGAAACAAAGAGCGACAGAAGTGATTGCATAATATATCGATCCGAAAGAACCAATCAGAAGTAGTGAGGTGGTTTTCCCTTTGGGGATCGATCAAACAGCGGTTACCACTACATAGTCACAGATTCTAAATCGATATAAATGAAACCAGTAATATGCCTTTCGGTTTACCGTAGTACATTCAATTCGCAGAAAAAAGCTTTCGCACACCATGGTGCTCATAAAACAGCGCGGTTAGAATAAGATATTTCTGGTTCGTCAGGTATGGAGAACAGCATATGATTCTCAGGGAGCCCGAACCAGCGTGAAATTTCGTCAGTGATTCTGGCGCGACCCTCTGTACCTTTAGATACCCTCATATAACTATTCTGACTTGATCGCTTATACTAAACATAAAAGTCCAACGTAATCCACACTGCTGATGGAAAAAATAAAAATCAAACGCACCTTTGCAATTTTTCACCTGAAGATGCATACTTTTCCATCGCATTCGATGAACACCATGAATGGCACCAGTGCACAAGTAACGACCAGCATCCTCCATCCGGACTCCCGTAAACACATGAATAAGGTCTTCTGTGGTACCCTGTTCCATAGAAGAAGATTCCTAGCATTACAAAGAAAACAAATGTTGGATGACAGGCTATTTGAGCGACAAAACGAATAGCTGTGGAGAAAATGCACGTAGTATTACCTAAGTTTGGGTAACTTATTAGCGTTCCTAATCTTCTTAGTAGGTCAATTAGGGTTAGATAGTGCTTTTATGATACAATATCAAATTGTTCTGTCCTCAAACTAAAAAGCCATAAAGTTACTTCCTAGTCATTCCCCCCTCCTCATTTTTATTCGTCAGCAGCGCATATACAGTAGGCCTTTGAAGGCTCGTAATGGTCGCGTCTAAGGTAGCGTTACACGTGACGATCACAATGCTTCAGCGTTTAAGTGGACATCGAAATACATGAAACTGGAAATTCGATACGAGTGACTGCCACCCAACCCCGAACTGTGAATTCGGAGACTCAACTTTATCCATCAAACCACCAAAGGCAGTAAGGCGTTTTGCAATAATGCACTTGTATTTAAAATCTTTTCCGTGCGGTGTGACGGAACCGTTCCACATGCATTGGAAAGGTGTGATGCGCTAGGTTCCGAGAAACAGAATTACCTTTGCTTGATCGGGCTCGCCTGTTTATTTTAATCGGGTAGTAGATGTTACCACATACTATTGAAAATCGGTTCTCGTAGCTACACACATAATTATGAGATCGCAAAACCGCCAGTAAGAGTCAAGTGACTGATGTGGACCAAAGGAAATAAGTGTTTTTATGGGAAAGTGTCCGGTTTCTGAACCAGAGGTTATGCCACTATCAATAGCCCAAACACCCCTCTATCTGTCTTGAAAAATTGTAATGTATATAAGGGGTGGGATTTGCATTGCTGAATATTTACCCCCCTTCCTCTTCGATGAGAACAAATTGTTTTGTCACGTCTCTATTGTGGCGATGTGTGTAACAAATATAAACGATTAAAGTGAAACTTTGAAAATCGGACGCAAGGATCGACGAATGTTCACTCACCTCCACTATAGTACTATTTAACAAATCCAGCACACCGTCATTGTCCAATTTGGGGTCCCATAAATGCACTTGTTCGTCCAGTTTGATCAGATAAAGCATATTGCCCGAATTCGGTGGATCCATTACACAGTGAAGTGACAAATTGTCACCCGCACACACAGTGCTGTTCGAAGTAAACTGAATTTCAAATGGCGGAGCGGCCAAGGTCAGAGAGACCTCGTGAACGGTGTTTTCAATCTCGTGATTCGATGAAACATCCAGAAATGGTTCCACATCGTCCGCAACAGATCTGACAATTTTCGAAGGAGAATTATTGGATTAATGTCAATAGCGAAAGCATTTTGTTTCTTCAGAAGATGTATGAGGTTCACCAGAACTGACAATGATTGAAAGAATAGTCACAGTAAAAGTGAATGCATTTGAAGAACTTAGGAACCATGTATGAAACAAACAAACGTTTTTTCTGAACACTGCCTAATTGGTAACAGAGTCAGGAGACCAAACGTTGGCATCATTCATTTCTTTGAAGATATCCTTTTCTCGGGGTTTGTCCTCAATTGCAGCATTTAGTTTTGAAGAAATTTACGGAAGAATCTCTATGTAGTTTCTGTGCTACCCACAATGCTTTGAAACCACTTTCTCGCATTACCATTTGTAAGAAATCCCCTGTACCCTACCTGGCCCGACTCCAAACCGAAAAGGAACAGATCAAAAGTGAATTACGTCAGAATTTTTGTACATCAAACATACGTCAGTAACATTCTCCACTTTGTCTGTCAACTGAAACTGCATATTTTATTGCGTGTGATGACCAGTGTGCAATTTTAGCTGAAATGAGAGCATACTAGTTTACATAAATTATAGAAATACAAAATACAATACTCCATGGCTATTCGGACACTCGCTGCGTTTGAAACGATCACACGCGTGAAATTCTTTCTTCATTCCCGACAAAAACCGCCTTCAGCAAAACCACAACGGAATTCACGGAAAAGATAAACTCAAAGACTAAACCAAAACTTAATGCATGCGTGTCAGAACGATGTACCTGTCTGTTATCTTGGATGATAAACAGACCGTCACAAGTATTTAAAAAAAACATAAAAATATCTAAACTCATTCGCAGCAACAACAAAGTTAACGAGTAGTAAGCCTCTTTCGTTGCACACATGAACGTAAACGAGTGGTTTCAAAAAGAATGTATTAAAACGTCCAATGCGACGAAAAAATCTTTGCCTGATTGAACTCGTTCACCGATTTACCGGATTACTTATTAGATTTTCTGGTCAGACAGAAAATATTCTAGAGCATTTAAAAACTTGTGAATGCACTTAGTACGAAAAATAGCATTTCTCCTCCGGAAGCGATTTGCCCAGTAGGTCATAAATGCTCACATCTTAGATAATAGATGAAAGGTAACA
Source organism: Echinostoma caproni (assembly GCA_900618425.1). Classification (NCBI taxonomy): domain Eukaryota; kingdom Metazoa; phylum Platyhelminthes; class Trematoda; order Plagiorchiida; family Echinostomatidae; genus Echinostoma; species Echinostoma caproni. The sequence continues at coordinate 27,693 of UZAN01043645.1, forward strand.
CGAGGATTGCAACACCAATATTACATTGATTAGAAACTGCGTAACCGTGGTTGAGAGGAGCGTTAAATCGCATGGAACCATGCGTTAGCTGTGATTAAATGTGCTTGAGCAAATTCGGAAAATCCTCGACCGAGATCGCATACTGGAGTAAAGTGAGCTGAATGAAATACTGAACAATACCGGCCGGACAACGTAAATTTTGACTTCAAGGAACCACAATTTCTTGAAGTTAGTCGCCATAAGAGATGGAGTTTAAGAATCAAAAACCAGAATTCATAATTTGTTACTAATATTGATTACTCACGTGGCAAAGGTAGAGCTTTGCCCAGTGAAACAGAAATTATTCCGATGATACATCGTGGTTATGCAAAATCCCCTTACTGTAAGAAAACTGACGGATGACAATATACAGTGGAAAACCAGATAGCACATCGTAACATATTTTGTGGTTGGCTTGTTTGTTGTTGAACCAAATTTTTCAGACCTCTGCTCCATGAAATTATGTTGGTTGTTCTATTAAATAAAGAATTTATAAGCTTATATCTGATTACATGAAATTACACAGCAATGTTTTGACCAAATAATAATCAGTAGAATCGGCCAGAAGAAGCCAGTTTGGCAAACAATCTCGTTTTCGGTGTATCATTTGATAACCAAATACAACACTGTTTTGCAGGTCACAAAATCACATAACTCATGGAAACAGAGAGAGAGAGGATAATGTCCGTATTTTTATGCGTGTGTATGGACACTATGGATAATACAGTGAGGGGTGTGTGAGAGTTCAAATGTCATTTGTACGGTAAATCGACCAGGTTTAAGAGCTGTAATAAATGGAACTAAATGAATATGTATCATGCAATTCAGTTGGATTCAATAAGCTTTGATTCGAGATCAGTGAATTGAGTAAAACAAAACTGCAAGTTAAATAGAACGAGCTTTCCAAACCACTAAATGGATACGCGGCCTATTTGAAAATCACACGGAACGAACCTGCAGGATTTGGTATTTCACAGTTACCGTCTCAAAATTTAACGGTGCGAATTCCGGAGGGTACTTTGCCATGTTAAACAGGACATAAAAATCGCTGCTGGTTGATTTGAGCTCATCCAAATTAGTGGTGACAGTAAAGAGGTTTCGGTCTTGCACGTTCCGGACTTCGGACTTTGCCACTGGAACTTAGATTTCCTATTACCTTTTGTCTATGCTGTTCGCCCAAACTTTTGTTGCCGTTATCCCAGAATGGAGGGTAAAGAGGTAATAAAATACAAATGAAGCACTATAGGGAAGACCAACATTATCATGTTAAGTCAAATCAGTGAACTTTAGTCGATCGTTATCCGATGAACATTGATAGTAAGTGTGTTGTGCTTGAATAGAATTCGACTCGATGGATAAGAACACACAATGAATGTGAAAAATGGGCAGACGGTTGAATTGTTGGAACTCACTCAAACCTTTCATCTGAATATAGAAACTGCTGCATTGGATCATTGAGTGGCAACAAATAGAACGAGTGCTGTATTTCCTCGGCTGAGCTGGGACCAGAAACAGTTGTTTGGTCAGGCCGGGGTCGGTTGGGAGATACGGTGCATATGTAGTGTCCACGATCCAGTTCCACTATATCATTTATTACCAGGGAAGCTTGAAAACAAAGTCCCCCAATTGGCCAAAGACCACATTCCACTTGTCTTAGTGTCATCGCGTACTAGTGAGATAAAATATCCAATCAGATAACAAAGGTGACAATGCATTATGTTCTCAACACGAATAATCATTTCTAACGGGCAAAGAGTACGGTCATGAAATTCGAAAGTATAGGAATCTATCCCGAACCCGACTGCTCAAAAAACGTCAAAAACATATCTTGAAAATTCAACGTGACATTATGAATGGTACTGCATCGAAATCATATTCCAGCTCAGATCTGTAAAGTCTCCTACGTTTTATGCAGTCTGTTTCAGATTCACCTGACTGAAGAACAGTACCGAAATATTCGCAGCAAACAAGAGTACCATGCATGGTTCTCCCAATGGAACGCTTGGAAGAAACCAGAACTAGAATCCATTCGAAACGTCATTTTATCCCGTCATTGATTCGATGCTGTTTGCACGTTAGTTTCATTAGCAAACAAGTGGATAGTGTGCTAAGAGGAAAAACGTAATAAAGACCTTGTTAACGAGTTTTTACAAACAATCCTAAAGAATCAACGAAGTTGTGCTCGAAAGGTTGCTTGCATTCACCATAACTATGTATACGGAGACTTTCAGTTGCGTTGTTACCACAACATCTTTTGTCCGCTGGCATTACAGCGGTCTAAAAACAATTCATCGGTGATATCTGCTACACGCAACACAGGTAAACGGGGTAACCAGTGCGCTGTTTCGTTCTTCTGACCGACGCTGGTCACCAAATGAAAGCGGAATTCACCGTCCACATTTTGCGACCAGCCACAATCCCCCTCACACACACCCATGCATTCGCCGTACTGGGCTTCTCACACCATAGTCACTGCTAAGGGTGGGTCCAAGTCTATGTGGTGATTGCTCATGAACTATGAATTCTTTTGCTTTATTGAACACGATATCCTTGTATATTCCGAATTTCCGCTCATTGCAGTTCCATTCAGTCGCTGAGTTCTGTCTTCTGATTTCATTTCGAGTCCTAGTTCTGGGTTGGATTATTAATTCGTGGATTCCGATACGTATACGAATTACTAGTCCGAGTCTAAATGTGACAGTATATGCTACCGCAGACACTGGGGCTGCCTTAATCGTGAACTGACCAAACGAATAAGACTGATAACTCTGTTTATCAAAGTGAAATGGCTTGGGGATGAACGGCCTAGATCACACTCATCCTATCCATGGACCCACTTCAATTGTAAAGATACCCATGAGCCTTTAACCCTAGAAGAACTTAGACTTAAACACGTACAGTATCACTTATGACCAGTGTAGGTCAGTCAATGAGTCAACAAGAATGACTATCTTTCTTAGAACGTGTACTCAGCATACATTTACGATCTACGCACTATCCACTTACCAATCTACCCGATTAGACACAAACATGAATGTTTAATCTAGTCAGTTTTTCATTGTTACCATAGCAAGCCTGTTTTTTTACGCCAAACACAGCTTCTTAACTTACTCTTGACGGTTGCTGACCTCCCGGAATCTTGCTCGAAAGCTGGAAGTATTTGGAACCATTTTCGTTCGTTTCCATCGAATAATGAGGTAAGAAATGCCAAGCGACTTTCGGTCTCAGC
>UZAN01043646.1:2558-15948 GCA_900618425.1 Echinostoma caproni
GACCAAAAACATCATTTTTTGCATACGACGTCAAAATCTGGAAGACAGTGACAGAAATTGGGGATTCGCTGGAACTCCAAGAAACATTGAATGCAGCTCACAAATGGTCTATTGAGAACGACATCCAATTCAACGTCTCCAAATGCAAGGTGATTTCGCTACACCACTATGGGCGGTTTCCTTATTTCCTCGGAAATGAATTACTGCCTCATGCATCAAAAGAGAAGGAATTGGGTGTTATAGTTCACGAAGACCTGAGCTGTTCTGGTAACTGCGCCAGGGCGTTATCAACCGCACTCAAACATGTCGGTCTACTTAAACGTGTTTTCGGTCGTTTTGAACCATCGTTATTTTCACTTCTTTTGTCAGCATACATCCGCATATTGAGTATGCCATCCAAACTTGGAATCCATGGGTAAAACGTGATCATAAGATTCTGGAGGGTCCACAAAGGTTCGCCACGAAGATGGTCGAAGGACTCTATCATGATTCATACATGGGGAGAATGCAGTCGTTGGGTTTATACTTTGCTCAGTATCGTCGGATTCGAGGAGACCTGATTTTAGTGTACCAAATATTACACAACCCAAACCACTTTTGTTGCCGACCTCTGACGTTGTCATCAAACGTTCGTCTACGGAGACATCCATTCAAGTTGGTACTCCAAAAATCTCGACTGGACTGCCAACGTCATTCATTTGCCGTCAGAGTGTGCACTGGCTGGAATTCCCTACCATCTCATATTGTGTGTGCCGAGACGATTGAGTGTTTCAAGGTAAAACTTGACGAATCATTACCAAACATTTCATTTCAACATCCATGAGAACACAAAACACAACCAAATGCAGCATATGAAATTTTGTTCATCACTGTTACAGTTCAATTCGTGTTAACACTCTATGGGACAAGAAAAGCATCTGTTTGTAAGTAATGCCCATAATAAAACTTTGACTTCGACTTCGACATAGGGCAATGATTGTAGATCACGCGGGAAGTTGATGATACGCACTGTAAGCTTTTCAAAATTCTTCTTCAATACCAGACTAGCGTAAAACTGTTTGCTTTTTCGCAAAATTCTTCTGAAAATGGCAATTAACATTTCATCTAATTTACTTCCAGTAACAAACGATCGTGGTAATGTGCTCTGGCAAATCATCCCCAGGGCCAAACGACTGATCAGATATGATTAATGGATTTCCATTGTTTGTGGAATGCTATGAGTTATCCGGGTGCTTGGATTTACGGACCATTTTGATTGAAAAAGGAACAATCAATCCTTATCATAACTAAAGTAAAATCAGATGTACCCATTGTGCTCTTTCGCGTTCCGTTTTCTATAGTTCTAAAAATTAAGTTGTAGGAAACCTGATCTACTCAAATTTCTTCGAGGACGAAGGTGGCCTTGATTTCCACGTAGAAAGCGGCGGTCATCAACTGTTTAAGCTGACCATCATGACATATCGATCCGCAAATTGAGAGTTCAAATCCCACCGACACCGTCACCCATGTGCGCTTGTGAGGATGACGCACTCAATCACTCCGGGGTCAATCAAGACATGTCCGCCTGTGGCTCTGGCGGCCAACAAGTAGCTTTTTATGTGTACATTATTTCATGTTCCATCTTCATTCAACCGTACATGTTGTGTCCCCCAAAAATCCGCCGGAGGCGTAGGGTTGTCTTGGGTAGTGGCTGGTCACCTTTCCCTTGCCCATTACAAAATGCTTCTACATGACAGCATCTCAAGTAGCCTCTGCTGAGGAAGCCCTACTCACAGCTATCTCGTGGAGGCGGAGGTGGATTCCCACCAAAGTGAGAGGACGAAAAGCGGACATCCGGGGCTGTTACCGGGTCGGTGAATCACTGGTAGTTCACCCAAGGGCGTTGGTTAAACTCCTTGATTTAAACCAACCGAGAGGAGGAGCACGAACAATACTCTCATATACCTTTCTGGTTGAGGCAGTTATCATTGGCTCATTTGAGCATCGAGGTATATTGGGCATCTGGGAAGTTCGACCCCGTCCAAAAGATGTATGACCCGACGAACTGGACACCGGCCCCAATTTTTTTACGGTTGTTCCACACCGCCCCGCTGCCTTGCAGGACAGGCTTTGGCTAATCGAGGGCCAGGGTTGTGGATTCCTCAAGAGAAGTCACCTACATTGCAAAGGGGAAACTTGGCGGTGTTCCACCCACAAGCAAATCGTGAAATGTTTGTCTTTTTACAAAGATTATTTTAACGTGATTTGTTTGGCGCACGTGTGTGAAACATACAATATATGCATGGAGAAGTACGAAAAGCAATCGTCTTCGGTGGTATAGTAGCAGGAACACAATTGGACTGAGGTTTCATTTGAAAAATACTTTTGACACTTGCTACCGAAAAGGATGAAAACTTTGAAATGCATCAAGTAAAGCAGTCGGAATTTTGTTCAGTAAATCAAATCTCAGCGCCTTTTATTAAGATTAGCGGTTTCCGTGCATGGTGCATGGCTGGCCGAGGATCGCACAAAGAGACGTTATTTGTGGTGAGGATCTCTTAAGAAAACTTATTCTGCTCGTACGTCTGTCAAGGATAATATGAATAGCTGTTCATTGGTAATTGTCGTGATATAATAATTCTCGGGGTGCAACGAAGATTGATTTTCCGGAGTAGTTGCGGTTTACCAGGAACCCTTCCTTCACGTGTTTCACCATTGGTTATCACAGACTTGTACACCAGTGTCATCTATAAGCGGCTTTTCTAATTTTGCAAACAGAGCGAAATTACATAGTCTAATAACTTTGTGTCGTTTTCTGTTTCCAGTCTTCATGCTGCTCATTTGAATGCAGGAGTGGAAGGAAAATTAGAATTTCGTAAGCAGTATTAAAGGTAAAAGAGGAAATTATTGGAGGCTAACAGTGCAAGAATAGTGAACGCCGCCGTTAACGACACTCCTCAACGTCAATCAAAGTCTTCAAACACGGGTTATGATGATCCAGAGGTCCCTGTCCTGCGGAATACTTACATCGTGAATATTATGCTCAAGGTCCATGATTTTGATTACTGTAAAGTAAAACCACGTATATGACTCCTGTCGTTCATTATACTCTAAATTTATAATAAACAACAAAAACAACACGACTAAGTCACGGGACTAGGAGGGATGAGATGTGCCCATATTTCAGTTAATATTTCTTAGGAACATTTCCTCGTGTAATGAGCTTATTCCAAATCGTGATTTTTTTCAAAGTGTACTAAAATAAAACCAGTTACCGCTAGAATTAAATAATCAAAATAACAGTATTCGGGTCATATCCCCCTCTCACTGCCCGAGAAACCACAGAGCAGTTCAAAGAACACATCATGCCTTCAAACCAGCAGTCCCCTATCGAGGACGTTGCTAAGGCAGTCAGTGCTGAAACTATGCAACTGAAGGTGAAGAACAATTTATATGGGAAACTATTTGGGATGGAACCTGGCATTTCAAACAACAGGATTGTAGGATTATGACCGATATTATTATCCAGTAGACACACCCGATTCAGCACGAACGATTGGAGTATCTCCGGTAGATTGATGATCAACTTAGAGAGAGAGAGAGAGGGAGAGCAAGTGAGACGACCTGTTGCCAAAAGCAGCTCACAGCGGTTGGTAAAGTGCTTTCCGGTCATTGCAAATCAGATGACCATTTATGGTCCAGTACACGCGTAGTTGTATTGCGTTTTTACCCGGAGGTTAAGTGAATCTTTTGCGGTTTTTTGTCTTCTGTTTTACCGCGTGATTTCTGGAATGATTTAAAGTGTCGGGTTTGCATTCAGTAAACAGTAAATTTCTTCGCAAAATTCTCTTAACCCACTGCGAATCAGAATTAGTGAGCAAACTCAGAAGTTATTCAACGTCTCGATGCTTCTTTCCCCGGGGTATGATTACATGTGAATATGGGTTTAAATAAAACTTTCCGCTCCAAAAAGCTCTAAAGGTGTTTGAACAATTTAGGACTTTACAAAACTACCACATCCGGAGGATTGTATCAATAACGCTTTACAATGATCCAGTGGATGCATCTGTTCTGTTTGAGATAGTTCACATCAAACGGCTAAATAATATCATTTAAAGCGAGCTGGCTTGTTTCTGACTGTTTAAAGAATTAGTCCGGTAAACTTTCAACAATTACACTTGAACATCACTTTATCAGCCATAAACTAATAGGCAAATATATTCAACTGATAATTTTAAATATAACTCATTCATATTTGCTCAGAGCGTGATAGGGTGTCAGGTGACCGCCTCAATACTACACTGGTCCGATGTTTGATGTAGAGGCTCATTGCGGTCATTCACATATCGCCATCTCGCATTTCCGTTTGAATTCACGAGAAAGAATTGATTAATCAATGTGTACTATTTGAACCTCGTGAAAACTATAGAAATTTGAACAAATTGTAACCATGGGACTGATGGAAATCTCCAAAGCTCAATCCATTTGTGCTTTGGATAGTTTGGTGAGTCTCAGTTAAGCACATCTAATCCGGAGTGAATGTCAATCAGTACGGAGATTCGGCACCGGTTTTCCGAGCGTTCAAAAGTGGACATTGATAACTGATTAGTATTGATTGAAAGGATCGAGGTGCGGTGGAAACGCGATTGGGATAATAGTCACTTGGTGACAAAACCATTTCATGCAAATGAAAAATATCATATATGTATACATTTGACAATAAATAGTACACGAATGACTGAAAAAATTTTCCCAGGAAGAACATGACCGGTTTCGCGATTCTTGCTTGTTTTTAGGCATTTTCTTTTTTTCTTTTTGTCATTTTACTTCCTTTTATTGAATATACAAAGATATAATTTTCAGGAAGGGGGAAGCGGCCAATCAAAGGGCTACCATTCAACACGCGATGGAGAAAGTCAGGCGGTAGTGGTGGGATTCGTACACACATCCCCGGGGTGATATTTTGAAGACGTTTCCATCGGGCCACCACCGCATGCGTATCCAGTAGTCTTTTGTATTCTCATTCACGCACTTGTACCCAGAAAGTGTTTTTTTTTCATCACAATAACCTCAGTTGCAGCACCGGGTAAATTTGTTTGTACAAGTATATGGATGAACTGACAAAAGATTACCGGATATGTCTGCGTGACGTGCGCCAAGAACCGCGAAACCGGTCGTGCGCTTGCAGGAAACTATTGTCCAGTCATTCATACACTGTTTACTGTAAAATATTCAATAAAGACTCTCAAGTTCGGTTTCTTGCTGTTCGTAGCATCTAACCTACCTACAAATCATCCAATCATTGCATTGGTTCTTCAAGGAATGGTTCTGAAAGAGCTATCCAAACAAATTTACCCAGTGTCGCAACTGAAGTTATTGTGACGAACATGTTTATATATATATATATAATATGCATTATATATGTTTATATATGTACTTACAGTTGCTATTTGGAATTAGTTTGATCTATGTGAGAATATCCTCCAGACAGAAGGCCAGAGGCAGAAGAAGAAATGTTGTGGTACCAAAATCTTTAGGTTAAGTAAAAGGCATTGAATTTCAAATTGCTACGCTTGGATTTCAAACAGTGTAGTCTCGGACCCATAGCCCGCTGGCAAAGTAAGATAACCGTGCACAGGGTAGGATAGAGTTATTATGACTCATTCGCAATCAATCGTGTCAAGCGTATGTTCAACAAGGCAGCAATAGAATTGACGGTCACTCAGAATCGGGCCCTTGTCGGCCGGCAGTATTGGCATGAACAAGTGCGTGAGGTTGATCGATCTGAGCAGATATCAATTGATAACATCTGTGAAACAAACAAATTAACGATACGCAGGTTGACAGAACGTACGCACTTCAGTCGCAGGCACGTATACAACACAAATATTCCAATAAATTGATGTGAACTGCAAAGAAATTGAAGCAGTGCTGCAACAGAAGTTCACTTCGTTCATTTCATTTGTACAATACCAGTGATCCACCCACACAGCACACCGTATTTTGCTTGTGTTACACAACGTGCTACAATATGACACTCTTTAAATGTTTTCACGTTCAAGATTTATGACCAAATTCCACGCTTAATTTGACAAATGGTAGTTACCTTTGTCTAACAAGCCAGGTCTTACGTCATCTTTATTGCTTAGCCAGAATCTGACAGATTGTGTAAATAGAATAAATCTGGACAGAAGGATTCGCGAACTGTTTCGAACTGACTATCCTTCTTGGACTTAACCTTCACGAACAATCCTCACTGCTTTCAGTCAGCCATACACTCGGAAGCACTGGGCTCGAGTTTCGCTCTTAATAGAGCTCATCGGTAGTGCCTATCTACCGACCCATCCGAGTTCGGAACTCCAGACCCATCGCATGGAAGAGGCGTGCGTGTTGTCACTGTGTTGTCACATCAAGCAATATCAATTATCCTACAACATTACTCACAGATAATTGTGAGTTAAATGAGGATTAATAATCCAATCCAGTCAGTTTGTGGTCAATCAGTCCGTACCCTGCATTAAAAAGACAATTTTGGGTTGAGGGATTTCGATTGAGATTAGCAGATAGTCAACTTGTGTCTATCTTCGTTGCTGTTGGACCAAGCGTGAACTGAAAGACAAGCACTGAAAAGGACACCTGATAGAAAAACATGAATTTGTAATTTGGGCTAGCCTTTTTATGCGTTGTCTGGCGCATTGCTAACAAATAGGCGTTTCATGCGATGGTTCCGGAGTTCAAATCCCGGACGGAACGGTGAAAGCGCACTGCTGACAAGCTTTAATTAGAGCGAAAATCGCAACTACAGTTCTTCTGAATGTATGATTGGCTGGATAAACTGAGGATTGTTCGTCAAGGTAAAGTCTGAGGAATGGTTAGTTGTAATAAATATCACTTATCTCACACCATAAGTAACTGTGAGTTAAATGTGAGTTTCATAAATTGTCCGCAGTGGCCTCCAGTCCGGTATGAGTCCTTTTGTCCATTACTTTGCCGTCAATATTGATGTCTCTGTGAAAAGACCAATGGCAAATTAGTTTTCACAGTTCGAAGATTCTATATCAAATAAGATTTGATAAAATTTTCGAGTGATTCACAATTTCAGGCAGGAGAAATTTTCGTCTTACTTTATTCTTGAATTCAAATTCATTTAGATATAGTTTTATGACTGAAACGAATGGAGAATTTATTTGATTTTTAAGGATAAATTGGCCGTTTATATAGCAAACGAAGCGTGAACTGAAAAGCTAGGAAGAATTGGACAGCTGTTTCGACCTGGTTGGCTCTCAACAACAGTGCGGTGGAATCCATCGACCCAAACGGGGATTGAACCCGGGAAGATATAGACAGAACACAAGCGTGCTACTCACTCGGCTATCGGTTCGCTGAACGTTCTATGACTGTTACCGCAATAATAACGGAAAAAGCTAGTGAAATCAGAAGATCTCGCTTCCACAAGGTAGAACGTATAATCTTCGATCTTCCATTCCGGCGATTTAATGTGAATAATAGCACTATTTATATTTGGTCGCTCAGGAAGAAATACAAATGAAAATATTCTTTGTTGGTGTAGAAACAACAATACGATGTAGCCGAGATTTTGTTTGAAGAAAAAAACAATGATTGCTACCAAAATGGATGAACATCTTGAAATGCGTCAAAGGGTCACAGTTGTAATTTTGTCCAGCAAATCAAATCTCAGCGCCTTTTATTAAGGTTATCGGTTTGCGCATAGAAAAGTTATTTGTGGTGAGAATCTCTCAAGAAAGCTTATTCTGCTCGTAATTCTGTCAAGGGTAGTATGGATAGCTATTCCTTGGTAATCGTCATAATGAAATTATTTTCTGTAGGCAATGAGGATGAATCTTTAGGCTTACGAGTAATTTTCCAGGAGAAACCCTCCATCACACGTTTCACCAGAGATCAGCAATTCCGCTCCCCTTTTAGCCACTTGATGACATGGAGATGTGAGGCTTAAAAGTTCCGTTTATTTAATCATCAACGGCTTACGTGGATCTTGAATTACTGAAAATGTTTTTTTTTCTTGTAGTAAAAGGAAAAGTTAACTTGTCAGTTACCTGCACATTGAGCATCGCGGTCATACGTGCAAAATGTGATGGAGCTTAAAATATTTCATCAAAATTCCGACCAAGTTGACAGAACAACGCGAGTATGTCTATGATGAGGAGTGATTGGGAAAGACGCAAAAACAAAAATTGTTAATCTCAGCGATTTGGAATAGGGAACCGGGAAACAACAAAAGGAACGTGCCTCCCAAAATCGTCCGACAGCACCATCTTTCGACACCAGAGGCAATAGCAGTAAGATGATTGCTGCCAACTCTATGCTCACAAAAACAATTTCGTAATGCGCTACAACTACCCTGCCCCAGACCAGACACAGAACGTTAATCCACCGATAACCCTTCTCATAACCCTTTGATCTGAGTATATTACCTCGGCCATCCTGTTTCATCTCTCGTTTCTTTATTTCCCAATTTCCTATTCCAAACCACTGATTAAAATTTTTTGTTTTCATGTTTTTCCCAATCAATCCTCATCAATTCCATATCATCCAATCAAAACATATTTCTTCTGACATCATTTTTTACACATCAGTTCAATTCATATATATGTAACTGTAATAGTCAGAGGAAAAAATTATCGAGAAAAGGAGCTTGTTCGCCACTCGTGCTGTTCTGTCAATTTCACGATGGGAATTTTCGGTGAGTTCCGACCAAATTGATAACGTTCATGTCGAATCAATACTAACAGGTCCTGAAGAACAACGGCAGGCTATCGACGGAAAAGAATTGGACATTTACGTTGAAATCAGTTTGATTTATCATAGAATAGTTTAAAATTGTTCTCCTTCTCAATTAGCTCACGTTTCATCCTGATCAAAGATAATCGGTTCGGGATAAAATTTATTGTTGATTGTTAAATTTCGAGAAATTCTATCCTGTTAACTAAAACTTAATCTCATCCGTATATTTTCGGAGGAGATTTTCTTTCAGTAATAAACGCGAAAATGTGAATACTTCCATATCCCGTACAAGGTAAGTCACGTCAAGTCAATAGTAGTAGCTTTGTGCTGTCGGAGGAGCAAATTTTCAGCAGTTTTATATCACAACTGCGGATAAAAATTTACAATATCAGGAAAAATTAATCAGAAATTATTTTTATATATCGACCTTACTAACGAAGCAAACAATTGCGTAGTTCTGTGAAAACTTTCTCTTAATCAACAAGTAGACTTACGAGATACGGTCAGTCGGAATTACGATATGAAGCGATACAAACAAATAAACATTTGAACCATAATCGTGTAGATGATGAAGATGGATCATTTGAAAGTTTGTTGTGTAATGAATGATGACTGTCTGAGGATATTTAGGAATTTCCTCGGTCATGTGACGTGTTTGTGCAGGCCGGGGCACGCATGTGTTTCCCTAACGATATCATTGCATTGGGAGATTTGTTTTAGAGATATTCCTCAGTAAGTGAATATTTTTTATCAACAGATTGGGTTAAGTCAATGGGTACTAGAACAACCATTGGAGTAATACGCAGGCATTCACATTAATTAAACCATCAACTTAGGGGAACAGAAAGTATTTTTAATCAGAGTGAGCGGCTATAAGACACCTCTCCAACTACAGAATTTATCCTGAACGGTAAGCGATCATGATAAGCTGTGTGATTGTATGACGCCAAGATAGTTTACGGAAACAAAGCAAAGGTTTATCACGAACGCATTGAATTAATTTCAGTTTGATCTGCACCTTCGAACAGTTCACTGCAATTGCCAGAGAGACCAACGAGGTCTATCCTCCGAGAATATCTGTATTCTGTCGTTGTTCGAGTGTAAGATGTGATATTTGTAGTATAACATGTCGTGTTTTGTTGTTCAAAATCACTAAATCCAATACATAAACCGGATACAATGTCAACTACAAACGGGTTTTCTAATTTCATGCGTAATTCATGCAAAAAACACCTGAGTTACATAATAGGACACTTTTGTGCGGCGGTTTTGTTGTTTACTGTCTTTAGGCTGCGCATTTTGATGCAGGAGGGAAAGGAAGATTGAAATGTTGCAACACCAAAGTGAAGAGAGGGAATACATGTAAGATAAGATTGTAAGGATAATGAGCAGATGAACGAATGCCACTACTATTAACGACACAAACATATCGCTTACTGTCTCTAACCAACGATTATAATGATGATCCCGAGGTCCCCATCCAGGGAGTCCCGAGTCTCCTGGATAGGGTTTTCTTACCTTCATTTCGGGTCTTACTCTTGTTGTCAGATACTACTCACTTGTGGGTTGTAGGTAACTTCCAATGATCACAAGTAGAACAAGACCACCGAGGGCAAAATGACGTGTCTGAAAGAATAACTACCGGCTACCCTATGCATTATTTGATATGCCGCCAGGAACGACGATGGTATGTGTCTGATGAGATGTTTTGTGTTATGTATGGCAAATTAGAAATATCTCATCTGTACTCCTCAATAAACGAATATCCTCAACCGGCACCACCTTGTAGAATTATAACAGTTTGACCGGCCTTGACTTTTGCTATCCACTATCTGCCGTGAAAAACATCGCGTGTGGGGTTATGCGCAACCTTTGCCCCAACCAACATGGTGTATGAGGGTCGACCACCTTCGTCAGTGCACTACCGCGGTTGTTCAAAACTCGTCCGGTTTCCTCACCAAATTTTTGCAATTTGGCGTAGACAGCGGTGCTCAAACACCGAAAGTCTAGCTTTTTCCTGTTCCTGTAATAGCCAATTCGCTGCACCATAAAGCAGTACTGGCCGAACTGTTGCAACATACACTCCATCTCTTACAGACAGCCGGATGTCAAATGAGCCTTCTGTATCCGTGCCGACACTTCAGCTGTGATGCCTCCGCCAGGCAAAATACAGCTGCCTAAATACCAGAATGTCTTTTTCCTCCGCTACTTCCTCGGTTAGAGTGAGGCTGAGGACTGGGCCAACATTTTACACTTTGAAGTTGAAGAACATGCTAAACGCGGCTACACTAGTACACCTTTCCACTCAGCAGTGTAGTGTCTTCCGCATACTCTGGATGAGATCCCTTGGAGAAAATCGGTGCCGTTATCCTCGCAAGAGGATAGAGCTGTTGCTGGAATCAGATCCATTAACAAATGAAGGCGAGAAAGAGTAATCCTGACAAACATCGCTTTATTTGGAGAAATTCGGGCAAAAATGTGCCGTAAAGTAAAACTCGGCTTCGACAATTAGTATAAACAGATCACACAATAGAAATGAACTTCTCTGGTTTACCTTTTAGGGAAAAAGCAGTGCCAGAGTTTCGAGGGTTTGACTGAGTCTACTATTGCTACTACTATTACTACTATTACTACTACTGCTACTAATAAAAATAATATTACTGCCACTATTACTACTACTAACACTACCACTACTATTACCACTACTACTACTACTTCTACTACTGTTCTTATTCCATAAGGCCATGCATGTTGAGGATATTTGTTTATTGAGGGTTACAGATGGGAGGTCGGTCATTTTGCGTGCATAACACAGAAACCTAATCAGAAACGTGCTATCGTAATTCTTTCCGACACAGGGTAATGTGTAGAGCAGTCGGTAGTTATTCTTCCAAACGTACCACTTGGCCCATGATGGTCTTGTTATATTTTTGATCATCGAAAGTCACCTACTACTCACAAGCGAGTAGTATCTCACGACACTACTACTACTTCTAGCACATGTTGACAAATTTGCTAACAACTTCACGTGAGAAATTATCATTTTTTAATGCATTATCTTGGTTAACATAAACGGTTTCGTATCCGTCAAACCGTTGATTTAACTGATTGAATCATGTGTTTCATCGTCGATCCAAGCGGCTGGTCATCCAATAACATATAAGTGGATATTCGGGTTGATTCGCCGAGAAGCGTATTGCATCCACTTATGACGGTGTGCGCACGGTTGTATAAATCTTTCTTCGTGCAGCGGATACACGACGCTTAATGCAGTTAATAAACGCTGTACAAAACCATTGGTATTGTCGTTAGCAAAATATTACTCTGAGGTTTAATGAATGCATGTCTCTACGGAATACGGACCACAGATGAGTACTATGAGAGACGTCTCCAAGTCACAGATAAGAGAAGATGAAGCTCAATGTTCAATCGTAAATAAGTAAGATCCATCTGTCCAATACGAGATCGTGAAGGATCAGTGGTGTTAAAAATCGTTCCCGGATTACCGCCTGTCCTCGTGGAAACCCAAAACCCCATTGCTTAGCTAATGGTAGTGTGTCAAGGTCTTCTAAGGGCTGCATGAACCGATGAGTGCCCATCGGTGCTTCCAGCTCTCATGGGTAGATTGAATGTCCTGGATCGTTAATCAACGTGAAGGATTTATGAACCTCATCACTGGTCACAAGCAATCGATCATCCTGCAATTCTACTGCTCCCTGTCATGTGGGCGGTAGAACCACAAAATAACATTCGATGATACTAAAAATATTATTTCCTATCACGTGATCAACACATTTCCTGAACTTTCAGTGACCTACAACCATCCTGGAGCAGAACATAATAAACTTTTTATTTGTTGAACGCTTGTTGTGTAAACCATGCGATTTACGTTTCGCACACCCCGTTCTCCGAGAGATGTATTCTCAGAAATTAAGGCTGATTTTCAAAAGAAAACACCATATTACAATACTGCACGATTAATGTCAGGAGGATTTCACTACATAAAAACATAAAACGTAAAAATGGGAGAGAGATTAAAGGACCATAAATTTCTTTTTGTTGACAAAGGACTGGGGCCTCCATTGATTATTAGCATTTGCTTCCGCAAACCTTGCGGCTCGTGACTTGTAGACGATTCGAAACGCAGTGTATCGATCGGACTGGTGTTTCGTCATCAGCAAACAAGGGTTGAAGACATAGTCTAGTAGTTTCGTCTGTCGTCTGTGTGCAACGGTCTTGACCTCGATTGCATCAACTGATTTTCGACCCCATTTGGAATACAGGTGTTGATCAAACTCGTGCAACGTCACTCTCATTTTAGCAATACATTCCAGTCTCCAGTATTATACTTGTATATTGATGGCTATGAGTAAAGTGTATTCACTCCTGATTTTATCTTCCAACTATATTTTCTTAGTTCTCCTCTATCACCATTTCAATTTGCCTGACCTTGAGTGATACGATAAAATTTGTAGTAGTTAAAAAGTCACAGCTCGGATTCAGGAAATATTTTAAGCAAAGTAGCATGGAAATTCATTTTACTTAATAAATTATTCCTGTTCCATGAGTGTCTCATGAGAGTTAAGTTGAGCACACTTGTTGGTAGTAAAAAATGGTGAGACCTAATTACATATTATTTTTTCACATT
>UZAN01043646.1:26175-40272 GCA_900618425.1 Echinostoma caproni
GAGGGAGAGAGGGAGGGAGGGGGAGGACAGTCCGCATGGAAAATTAAACAGATGCGAATTCACTTCGACTACTGAATAACGTTTATCATCCACTTCCATTTCCCAAGTAGAATTTTGAAACCACCTCAAATTTCGTTGATTTCCGGGTAAAACAACCATATTCTGATTAATTGGTATCAACAATTCACAGGGGAACTAAGTTTCTCGACTACATTTCGGATCATTAAAGCGATATGAAAAAGTTTTACAAGCCTCATCTGGATAGTTAGAACACGTGAATTAGAAAGTTAATAGGAAAAACCAACACCGTAGATAAGGTGTGATGGATTGCTGAAGCCTTGCCTGAAGTCGGATGTCGAACAAACTTTAAAATAAAACATTAGACGTCAAAATCCGCCCTCTATGATAATCGCGATACCAAAACAAGACCAATGGACAACTGTTTTTTGAGTTCCATCGGGTCGAATCAGGTCCCTAGTCTTACTACAGATACTGACCTGAATACGTATGCCTGGTACTCTTCAAAATACAAAAGCCGTCTTTTGGAAACTTGCCCGACACTATAACCAGTGCGCGAAATCAGACATTTAGAGTATTTTCCATGGAACGAATCGTTCAAATCAGTTGGGTAACAAGAAATCACAACAGACGAATAAATAAACATAAGCTCCAAAATAAGAAAATCTCAAAGGAGACGTTGATCTGAATTTCCGTTTACTATCCATGCAACACTCAGCTGTACACTGTAGTCTATCAGATTTGAACTCTACCTTATGGTTACTCATTCGGATGAAAAAATAAACGGAAGAATTAGACGGAAGCAACAGAACCCGTACAAAATACAGTTCTCAGCAAAGTGCCGTGACAGCCGCGATCACTCAGTGTCTCCAAGCGCCGGATTAGACTGACCTTGAGGTGACCAACCTGAAACCTAGCGCGGGCGTCAACTCTGATTGCTCTCAGCAGCTTTTCTTATACAATCCTACCATGTATTCATTGAATCTACCTTGATCTTCTTCCTTCAACTATATCGGCCAATCGCCGTCGAGAATGTCTATCTGGTGACAGGCGTACCACATGTGTGCAAGTTATCATTGTTTTTATCGTTCGAGCCCTTGATCCCGTGGGTGTGTGTGATTGCCTAAAACTGCGTCCCAAGGTCGGTTAAGTTTACATTTTTGTCCTACTAAGACCGAGCAATACGGCTTAGACATTCATGTTCATAAAGTGGTAGCCCGTTTTTATCCTGTTTCCGCAACCGAACGAAATGCTGAAACTCACACACTGGAACAACCGGATTTTGTGACAGCGTAAGTTTAGAAACGCCAATCCGGCGTTCTGTATGCGTTCCGAAATTTCATCCCAGATTTGTTCTCCGCGTGATGTATAACGGTTTAAGTAGCACAATTATTCCACGTTTTCTTTTGGGTAAGATTGTGAACTAAACAATGCTACCGTTCTCGCTCGAATGTACAAAGATTTTGTCTGCACAATCTATAACCATCAAAGAATATATCTGGAAGAGAAAAACACTGACAAACATCACTTTCCGTGATGAACTTTGGCAATCCTCACCCCTGAGCTCGAACTCGTTTTCGCGTAATGAAATGAAGACACCCTTTTATTGGAGATGGTGAGGGGAGGGCTCCAGAGGATAGAGCTATCGACTGACTCAACTGCCACCTTTTTATCAAGATAGCCGGTCCTTGATGATATACAGAATGTAAAAATACAATCGACGCAGATTCCATCAGATTTGAATACCAGTTGTGGACCAGGATAGTCGATAGAATGTGTTGCCAATGAGAACCACTGGAATGGTAATCATTATTAAACACATTTTCTCTTTTTATCCATTCCTTGTTTTCTACTCCTTAGTTTTCATTTCGTATTTCATGAAATGAAGCGTTTCCAAAAAGGACTGTGAAGTTCACAAAACCAACTGTCTCCCTCCTTGTATGCGCGTAATCAGTCAGAACACGCTGCGCTTGCAAATCCTGTTTTCAGTAATACGATTGGATTATTAAAACAGTTTCAACGAGACGTAATTCAAATTAGTAATCACGGAACGGGAAATATAAAACGGTTTTTCTTCACGTCTGCTCACTTGTTGAATAAAGTTTCTTTGGATTCAATTTTTCACATGACCACAAAGAGATCACCAGAAGAACTTCTAACAAAATTGCGAGGAGTGAATGACGCTGTGCCTGACCACTACGCTCAAGGGGCTGTTCTTGATTGTGCTCGATGTCAGTCGAATAACGCTTCTTCCAAGACGCACTGAACTGCAACGAAGTTAAGGATAATAACTTGTTCACATGTCCAAAACCCCTAACGGAACGGATCGGAAGCGGTTATGATTGCGTTTTGAAAACAATTCCTACTCGAACTTTTCCATTTTGATCAGACAGCGTTAGACATATCAAATTGGGACTGTCTCATCTGAAAATTGACCGGTTAATCGCACAACGGTAAATGAAACAGATATTCCTATCATAACATATTCCCATCGATGCATAAGAACAAAGTCAAAACGCGAAGAAATTTCTTTTCTATATATCGCTTCAGGCATTCACATAGTTTGATTAGTCAGTAGAATAATATAAGGCCTAGGCTGATGCCGAATGAATGTCTGTGTGCAAAATGTTTGGTTGACAACAAGCGATGGGGTCACGATAATTGGATAGGGAAAAGCCGGATAAAAATGTGCGTTGGACACAATGTGGAAGGTGTTGGTCAAGAATGAATGAAACAAGTCTGAAAGCGTGCAAAAAAGACAGTAAATGAGGAGTAGGAGAGGGATAGATGTGAAAGTGTCCCATAGGGAATTGGGCGATTGTTCTCATGGCCATTGTAACAGCAGATTACGTTGTTTGCACCGCTCCGGCTTCATGATCCTAATTGCTATAGATTCCGCATTTGTTCGGGTCGTCTTACGTAATCCTTTGGTGTGGTTCTTGGGTGTGATGAAGAAACTTGTAAATACTGTTTCTGGGTCAATCTTGTGTCCACTGTCGACCAAATGTTGCAGGATTGAACTTTTTAAGCTTCTCACCATTCCTTTTCGAAGAGCGGCCAGACAATGTTCAGATATTCTCTTGGACAGACGCCTCGTTGTGTGTCCGATATATCGAGCACTAAAAGTGCACGTGAATTGATATAGAACAAAAGATTGGCACTGGTGAGGCAATTTATCCTTAAGTTGTTGAACAATTAATGGCTTAGTCCTCGATGAGAGTTTTAAATGTGTCGCGGAAAGACAATTGGCAATAGCTTTGGATAGTCGATATTCCAGGATTTCTAATGTCCTATCTCCTTTGAAAGGAACATTGATAAACACGGCTTCTTTATAGCCAGTTGCGCTTTTTCATCGTTCGGTTTCGATTCCATATGTCGTCAAACAAACGCCTCTGGATATCCGTTACTCCTGAGGATTTCTCTTATGTGGGCCAGCTTTTCATTCAGAGTCCCCGGACTACAAATTTTTCTTGCCCTGTATGCTAGACAGTTCACTAAATTATGTATTTATCTCAGTGAGACGAAACTTTGAAAATGTGTGTACTGTCCAACCCACGTGCATTTACGGTATACTGTTCTTTCAATACATCCATCAGCTGTATGGCAAAGACCAATGTCCAGAAAGGCGAAAACTTTGTTCTTTATATAAATATATTATATATTATATACTTTATCTATATTTCTATCATTAATACGTTTCATTGGAGCACATAAGGAATGAACAACGCTGATCAGACGAGTAATTTTCTCTGCTTTATAACGTTTCCGCTTTTTTTGTTATGGTTGTCCACCTTTGGGCGTTCCACCGAATTTCACCACCGGGCGGTCGGCTGCACAACTCAGACAACTCATCCGTGAAAGGGCGCCAAATAAGTCATTTCTCTTCCGTTTTGATGCGACTTGGGGGTGATTTGTTGCACAGCTTTTGTCTGTCAATCTTATCATCAGCAGCGCATCATGCGTTGTTGATTAGGGCAAAGATTGGTAATTTTAGAACCGTCATCAGTTGGAAAGATTCAATTCCTGATAGTTATTCACTTCATTTTAGAGAAAAATATCCTAAAAATCTGCCCCCGGCTGTAGATGCCGTATTTAATTAAGGCTTATCTTTCACATCCTAGACAGTACGGTCCAATTTGACTGAAAGGTCCATGTGAAGCACCAGGTCCACGTCAGGATGATTTGTACCGCATTTTAGTCACTATAAATTGCACTAAAAGGACATCTTTGGACGTTTGACGAATTAGAATATCAATCCTGGTGTAAAAAATAGTAGTATAAAAATTAAAATTTTCTATGACTGACTCTATCCATCAATTTTGCGAACCCGTCAGTCCTTTTCTCAACCCTAGAAATAGACTGTAACTTATTTTTCTCTCCCGGTCGCTTTGATAAATGTCCAGAGTTATTTAACGGCAAATGTTTGTCTCTACAATCGGGTTACAATTGGAGACTGACGTTTTGTTCAAACTGACGAAAAGACTCGTTTATGTTCTGTGGATAGAGTGGGTGTGTTTTGCGTGCGATCCTCCTACGTATCGTGTATACGATTGCGTCACCACGTTGTGATTCAGTGTCAAGTGATATATATATATATTTAAATAAGTAGTATATGAATGACTGAACAAATTTTCCCCGGAAGAACACTGCCGGTTTCGCGGTTTTGCCGCTCGTCAGGCATGCGTAATCTTTTATCTTCCAATTTATTTACTTGTACCCAATAACTGTATGTTCGTCACAATAATCTCATCGGTAATAAACGGGCAAATGTTTTGTACAAGTATGTGAATGAAAAGACAAAGGAGTACCGGATGGATACACATGCCTGACGAGCGGCAAGAACCGTGAAACCCGTCGTGTGCTTCCAAGGTAATTTTATCTATTCACTCATGTATTGTTTATTGTAATATATATTCAATAAAGACGTTTAAGTCACGTTTGTTGTGTTTAGTAGCATCTAACCCATCTACACATCATTGAATCATAGTACTGATTCACCAATGGACAGATTCTGAAGGAGCCGTTCAAACAAATTTACCCGGTGCTGTTGTCAATTAGGTTATGATAACGAAAATATATGTCTAATCACTAAGGGAAACGTACCGAAAGTTAGAAATAGATTGCCAATCCTCGAAGAAATCAAAACAATATAGAGCAGAAAATTTTGAATAGTCCATCCCATTATTTACACGCAGACCAGACACTGTGAATGGTCTGGGGTGTGGGTTTTATTTCTCAGGAGATCGTTAACGTCCCACTAGTTTAATACACTTAGAGGCAATTGAGAGATTTGTGATGACCGACACAGAACACTGGCCAGCTGTTTCCTCCCGTTTGGGGGACTCGTCAACAGTGCGTACGGCTTTTTGTCTCTATCAGGACTCGAATCGCGAACATTCGGGTCGGGACGTTAAACCCTTACTCCTGAGCAACCCTGTCAACGATCGTCACGGTGTGTGATTGGATTATGCAGTCGATGTGAGTGCATACTTCAATACGTGGATTAAATGTTTTGTTCCTGGCCTGGAATCTGGAAGTACCAAATTCCAAGCTGCAAAAACGCAACTCGTGTGAAGGTTGACGAATGAAGATTGGAATGTTCAGAGAGCAAATTCAAGAGGGAGATAGAGAATTCATATGGACTGATGTTACAAGAATAATGAGTAGACGCATGAGCTTCACTGTTTGCGACACCCAGCCATATCACTCAGTGTCTCTAACCACCGGTAACCATGATCTCGGGGTCCCCAACCAGGGAGCTGAACGGGACCTATGTGACCCAGTCTCCTAGTTAGGGTTTTCATACCTCAGTAAACATCACTGGCCGTGGCAATCTATCTGGTGACATGCGTAACACATGACCCCAACCAGCGTAATCTATGGAAGTCAATTGCTTACTCCAGTGGACGACCACGANCACGATTATCTAAAACTTAACGCCTGACTTCAGCATTCCTCGTTTGGTTCCCCCACCAAATTCGTGCAATGCGAAGTAGAGAGCGGTTTTCGAACACCGACAACCTATTTTTATTGTTTACGAGCTCGCAATCGTTTCACTTAAGGTAGTATTCTCGTTTATTAATGCTATGCCTTGTTATCGCACACAATTGGACACAGTTTAAGGCCTAGATACAATTGGATGCTAAGGGTGCTCTTCCATGAGAGTGTAGAAGAAGAAATATAACGATCCAATCAAGGATTTACAAAACTGTCCACAGGTTTTTACCCCAAAATCCGTTTAGTCATCACTCTTATTTCTGCCTAACTCACAATTACTTGTGAGTAGTGTTATGGGGTAATTGATCTTGAATGATCGATTAGAACTGACTGTCCTTCTCGGACTTCACATTCACGCACATTCCTCAGCTCTTCCAGTCAACCATACACTCGGAAGCACTATTGACTCGAGTTTTGTTCTTATTAGAGCTCATCAGTAAGGCATACCCACTGTCCCGTCCGGGTGGAAGGCTTTCAATTGGAGTTAGCATATATAATAAACGGTGCCGCCCTTCTTTGCTGTCGGGCCAAATTGGACTGACCGCCTATCTCTGAAGACGGCACCTAAACAAACATAGATTGGCAATTCGGTTCAGCCCTAGCATGAGCTGATTGACGCATGGATAACACACTCGCCTTCCATACGATGGGTCCGGAGTTGAAATCCCGGATGGGATGCTCCACTGATAAGCTCTAGTAAGAGCGAAACTCGAGTCAATGTTGCTTTCAAGTGTATCCATCTATCTATCTATCTATCTATCTATCTATCTATCTATCTATCTATCTATCTATCTATCTTAATCTATCTGTCTATCTATCTATCTATCTATCTATCTATCTATCTATCTATCTATCTATCTATCTCAATGTCTGTCTATCTATCTATCTATCTATCTATCTATCTATCTATCTATCTATCTATCTATCCTTTGTCTATCTATCTATCTATCTATCTATCTATCTATCTATCTATCTATCTATCTATCTAATCAATCTATCTATCTATCTATCTATCTATCTATCTATCTATCTATCTATCTATCTATCTATCTCTATCTATCTATCTATCTATCTATCTATCTATCTATCTATCTATCTATCTATCCTATCTTAGCGATCTGTCGGTGTCTATCTATCTATCTATCTATCTATCTATCTATCTATCTATCTACGTATCTATCAATCTATCGACTTATATTTCTATCTATCTATCTATCTATCTATCTATTAGTCCTAATCCACAATTTCACCACCACCTATTTTGTTTTACACATTCATTGTTCCTGATCGCACATTTATGTTATCAATACATTGACTCTGATGCGCATAGTTGTCGTTCGATTTAAATAGACCGCTAAATTCAGTCCCGTTTTTAATTACGGAATTAGATAATTGAGCAGCGGTATGTCGAATTCCAAGGACAAAAGTATGGCGGATAATCAGCGAAAAAAATGAAATATATGTCCAAAATGTTTGGACATTGGTCACTAAATTGAATAGCTATACTGTAAGGTCCGGAAAACGAATACGGAGTAGAATAGACGCATATACAGTTGCGAACCTGATCGATCATATATGTATATATTTCATAATAAGTGGTGTTTGAATGACCAAACATAATTCCCCTGGAAGCACACGACCAGTTTCGCGGTTCTTGTTGCTCGTCAAGCATGCGTATACGGTAATCTTTTATCTGTTCATTCATATACTTGTACCCAGGAAGTGTATTTTCATACTAATCTTATTTTCAACACCGGGTGGTGTTTGGAAAAAGACAGCTCTTTCAGACCCAGTCCATTGAAGAATCACTGCTATGATTCGTAGAATAGATGATTACGGTCACGGATTCGATGGCATTAGTTACTGACAACCTTTAATAAGACTTGAAACGAATTTATTCATTTGAGAATGGGAAAATATTTGGTCGATGCTGTAACGAAATTGGTAAGTGGCCTAAGAGTGGAACTGTGTACCGAAAGGCGGAATATCAAAGTTAGTCAAAACGGTTCAACACGTAGTATTACAATAGTTGTAGTATGCACCGATTACGAAATACGAATCATGGATTAGCAATCACGGACTCCACGTAAGCACTGGGTCACACTGCTACTAGCACGACAGTATCCCACGCAACCGAGATGCGAGGAAGAAGCCACAGGAATAGCAGTTCGTTTATTGAGAGAAATCATGGGATTTAAATAATATGTACAAAACAAGTTCATTGGTCATCCAAGCCTCTGCCAATTGCGTGCTAGTATTTCCGACATAGTACAGATTCTGATTGGTTGGTACAATCGGCCTATGGTTTGCAGTTCAAAAGCTGTGACACGTAAGCGCTTTGTTCACGTCACTCGTGAAGCGTGATTCATCACAGTTATCCGACAGGAATATTGTTCAGTGATTGAAACTCACACAGAACCAAATATCAACACAGCCAAGAGCACAGCTCATAAGTCATTCTCGGAATGTAAGGCTAGAACTTAGTGGATCTGACTGAATGTGGGCGAGGATTTTCTATGACTACAAATGTGGTTTAAAGCAAAATACAAGCATGCCTTGTGGTACCTGGTTGGTCGGCCTATGGAAGCCACAACAGTGGACAATATTGCTGCTGTGTAAGCGATGGTGGAGGAAGATGAGAGGGATACAATGACAAAGCCGGCGAAAGCAATCGGAATTTTATTGGGATCCGCATTGTTCCACATGAGAAGTTCGGCCTCAAAAGGTTTGCACACTCTGAGTACCGCATCAGCTCAGTACGTAACAGAATGCAGTTGAGGTGAATTGGTACCGCGCCATGCTGGCCAAAGTTGATGGTGTATGTTTTTTCTCTCTTTTTCATTTCTTTCCTCTTTTACTTTTTTTATTGAAAATACACAGGTACAATTTTAGGAAGGGGAAGTGACCAATCAAGGGACTGCTTTCAACACACAAGTGGGGAATTGTTAGGCGCTCGTGGTGGGATTCGAACACGCATTTTCCGGGGTGATAATTTGGTGATGTTACCACCCGGACACCACCGCCCGGTTTCAGTTTGGGGTATCATTAGTGGTAATGATACTTGGGTGTACAGTTTTGATTCAGAGACTAAACAACAATCGGCCCAGTGGAGGTCGGTTGGTGGCTCGATGCCTCAGGAACTCCGACGCGAGCTTAGTGTGGCAAAGCAGATGATGACTGTGTTCACGGCCAAAATCGGTCATACGGCTACCGTACCGCTCGTACAGCAAAGCACAGTCACCAGAGACTGTTACGTCACTCACCATCTGCACCTGCAAACAGATACTATGTCGTCGGCCAGATAATAGCCAGTCAATTGGTTGCTCACCCACCCTACTGACCAGATTTGGCTTCGTGTAACTTTTATTTGTTCCCAAATGTCCAGCGCATGATGCGCGGAATTCGATACGAGTCACAAACAGCTACAGTGGAGGCCTTGGTGGAACTGGTCAAAGGGTCAGCAGGTTTGGCATAATCAAACTGTTTCATCAAATTGTTTAAGCCCATGGAACTGTGGTGCACGAGTGCTGCTGGTGGACGATAATTTGAGAAAATATAGTTTATTTTGTGTAACAAATAGAAGTTTGAGAATCCGGAAACTCTTTGCCCAGCCATCGTACAATAAATTTAATGAACACCATATTCCTGAACGTTTATTCAACTCGCTCGTGTTGCATAGTTATTTTACAGTCCAACACACAGACACACACTCGGTCAAGCTAAAGAATGTTTTTGGTTTGTTCAGCGGTGCCTTTGCACACACATCAGATTGAGCCCGAACAGTTTTGGGTGGTACCAATCCACCGGCTAAGAAGTTTGTTGAATCTGCCTAAAACCTATTACTTCACAAATCTAAAGATAGCATTGTTTTGTTCGTAGAATGCACCAATGCGTTGATAAAGTAGTCATCATTGCCAGTGAATAAAACGAACATGACACGGTTCTTAAAATGATTATAAACAAATAAAAAACTTAAATTTCATTTTAATACACAACATTTGTCGATGCGCTCGTTTGTCAAGATAACACCATAATCCGAGATCAACACCTCAGTGAGAATTTTATTGAACTACAATGATACGAATCATAAATCCTCGAACTGAATAAAGTCGATTGTAATTTAAACGGTATGCGTGGTATAGTAGGTATAGCAACTTTGCATGTGGAAAATCATTCATATCACCAAACCGATCTTCGATTAGAGGAGCTTTACTATACACAAGTGGAAGTACGCGTCACGTGAACGAATGCGAACCGACCGTGCACTCGACCAGTCAGTCTCCCGTGTACCGNGCATTGCTCCACGGTGATGATGTAATGACCATTGTAACTTGCTTCATTCCTATCTGTCACTCTAGCCTCCAATTATGAACAAAGATTGCATCTAACTGATCGCACATGCAACTCGGACGGTAACCAACGGTGGCGCTTTGAACCAGGATAACAATGACACACCCTCCCGCCTCCCTCCTTTGCGTGCTCACGGCGTGAATAGTTTACCGATGAAGGCACCTCAGACACCGTTCCTCGCTCAATGCCACTGAATGCATGAAGCTGGAAGCGTGAACTGAGGCGAAAACAGTCCATACGGGCAGCTTCTCGTTCATCAGAGCGGGATTTTTGCGTGGTCAAGTGTGACCCAAAGACGTTGTATATTGTATTCAATTTGGTAAATATTTTATGACTGACAGGTGAATTTTCGATTTGGCTTCCATAAATAACTCCTTAGACCGAGAACGCACGCCGAGATTCGAAAATAGACGCTGGTAAATAGGATTGAATCTAGAATGGGTATTGTTTTATCAACTGAAGAAGACGTGAAATGCTTGTGGACTAGTTAGTACAAGCTTCGTTTAGTTGAATAATCGGACTTTTGAAGGTCGATTGTTATTGTGTGGAGATTTGTGTCACTCAGCTTCTGCACTTCCCAAATCCCTGTTTTGATTATAAAGAGAGGCGGAGCTTTTCACATGAGATACGGGTCAACTATTGTTATGATTGGAGTTGAAGTATGGTCTATTGGTTGCTTTGCATGACATGGTTCAAACAAACATTAATGAATCAAAAGCGTACTTTTTTTAGATGGTGAATGGAGAATAGAAAATCTACAGGCTCTACAGGGTCTAACAAAGTTTTGACGTGAAAACATTACTAAGGTTTGTTCCTCAAATTTGATGCTGGTTGTACACTATTATTGCTCTGCAATACATGCAATCAGGAAGCGGTCTAAATCATTTGAAAGCAGAGATTTTCAAAATAGAAGTAGGATAACTGATAATTGTTCCCCTTTTTGTGAGCAGTACTCTGTAATTCAAGCAGAAGCAACGTTTCGTTTATCAGAACCGCGAAAACGAGTATAATAAGAACTCGGTGTTGAGCTGGGTGTTCAGTAAACCAATCGTTGGAGTGCTTAATCGTCAACCAGGATTATTTCAAAATAAGTCACTAATCGGAGTCCAAGTGTTTTCCTGTTTCTTGTTGGCTGATTCACCCCATAATTAAATTCCTTACCTCGGTCATTTTTGTGGATAGCAGTGCTCCAGTCAAACAATTAACGAGTAGTGTGATAATGAGAGTCATTTATGCGATACTTCATTGACAGTAATTCTGGTATGAATTTGCTTCCCATCTGTGCAAATGTGTCTGCACCTTTTCCCATCAAACTTTAGCCAAAACCCACAATCCCTTAGCCTTGGCCCCATATTCCTTTATCCAAAAAACACCCACAATGCTTTAGTCGCGATCTGTAGTCCCTCAGCATCAACGCAAAAACTTTAGTCTTGCCGCTGTAAGCGAGTCAGATCAAAGTGTAGCGAAATACGCCTATGTCAGTGAATGTTGAAAAAAATTGTTTTCTGAAAAATTTTGGTGTTGCAGAGCTTGACTAAGAAACGAGGTGTGGCGATCGTATGCTGTGCAGTTAACTGTACTAACGGTATCTATTGCCGCATCACATATTGATTGTAGTAGGTTTAAACAATGTGCCCGTATCGTCAAACCATTTGGCCCATCTCGTATGGTTTCAGCTTTTTAAGTGCACCAGTTTTTAATTTGCTAAATAATAAGCGAACTAAGGGATTAAAAGACGATCATCTGTTTGAATTTTTTGAAGATCTCTTCCAGAGGGTTAGAAAAGGGACTGTATAGTGGAGGAAATTGAATTTTGTGGGTGGCATGTAACTGTACATCCAAAGCTCTCCTATGAACGGGTTCATCATCAAATCTAAAAACAACCGGGACATCCGGTTTCTCAGTAGCGATTAACGTAGATCAGCTTGATAGAAACCCATTGAAAACATACCAAGTGATCATTGAATGACATTTACATATTTCAAGATACCGGCAACAGATGAACATGCTATTATGTTCACGTTGGGTCCTTTGCTAGACGGGTGGCTTCTAATGGCTTTACAGCCCGCTGGGGGTCGCCCATAGCTTCGACAGCACCATATTTTGTAGTTGGTCTCGTCAATATATAGCCTCAGTGTTGCATTGCCAGATCTCTGTAACCAATCGGCATAGTTCGACCGTTTTACTCTGACAACTTCTGAGTTCAGTTCCACGGGCTGGATGATCAGCTTCTCAGCCGAATAGTGATTTCCATCCAGCAGTCGATCAGTGGAAGTCATGCCGATCCATGTACCCGGAAAGTCCGTCTCCTTTCTTTCCTTCAACCGTCTCAGCGTGATTATAGGGTTCTCATCGAAAACATCACGCAAATTTTTTTGGAATTCGTAGTTGAATTTTGCCTTATAAGATCCAGGTTTTAGTGTCACATCCCCGATCCGTGGATGCAATAGCACAACATGTTTCGATCTTAATGTCGAGGTGTTTTACAACTTTTTCAAATCATCCCCTTTGAGTGCACAATCAAGTGCTCTCCGTCGGTCTTCTGCACTGGTGAAGCGATCGGGTCTTTTCTGTCCAACCGATTTAATGTTTTCCATGTTACAGATGCGTGTAACGGCCGGTGAGTTACAACAAATGTTACTACCGTCTACCTTGGTGTGTTTTTATACCGATGAATCAAATGCCGCATTACGATACTACAAGGAAAATCTAAAATGCGCTAGTCATGTGAATAACAATCTCAAATGTAGCACAACCGGTAAACTGTTTTGCATTCACAAACGCTGAATTAAATCAAAAAGTGATACCCAAAATGTACAGGGCTAAAGTATTGTGGGTTTGGCTAAGGGAATGTGGGTCAAGACAATAGACTTGTGGGTTTTGGCTAATGCACTTCGGGTGGAGGCTAAAGCACTTCGGGTTCTGGCTAAAACTTGATGAGAAAAATTGTAGTTGACGTCACTGAAAAAACAAGAGAAATTTACCGCAGATCATTATGACTGATAGGTAACGTTTCGTTTATTTGGTTGTTTGTTTTGCACTGTGAACGAGGAGAAATGAAAACAAGTTAATTATTTTTGACTAAAGGATATTTGCAAGCGTAATGTTATGTTACTCATGAGTAGTTAGCTTTTTTCTTCAAAATTAACACTCCAAGTGACAAAGAGAGCTAGTATAGATCGACGGATTGTCAATCAAACACAAGTGAATGCACTGATCGAACTACAATGTAGTTCACAGTTTTAAATCGACATGATGCGCAAACCAAGCTAATGCACTGTATAATAATAGATGGTTTACATTCACTCGTGCATTTTTCCCACTACAAACCACGTATGGATTAGTATCAAGGGCTGAACCGCATGAACATGAAGATTACTTTGAAGTAAGGATGGAAAACCAGATATCCAGAGGAAGGCTTGTTGCCTCTGCGCTTGAATTTATCAATTCTGTTTTGGTGCCAAACAGGAAACGTCTACGTAAATTATGGTTCCTGCTCTATCTTTCCCCAACCCCGTCGCGTTCATCGCAGCTCACTGTCGCAAACTCGGCACTGCCACGGTTTGTCATCAGTTTGGAGTCAACGACTTACGCTTAACCCGGGTGTTTAAATTCAAATACATGTTGAAATTTCTAGTATCAAAATCCTGAACGTCTGACGAATTCGGGGAATGTTGTTTTCCTAATAAAACCTTACGTTAAAACACTTCCAATTTTTATGATGATGACGAT
>UZAN01043647.1:5448-34279 GCA_900618425.1 Echinostoma caproni
TTCAAAGTGATAACCGTTTCAGTATCTGGTTGTTCACTATTCCTTTGTTACTAACACTTCTGTACAAGTGTGTAAACAATCTCAGTGGACATGACGGCGTAGTATAGATGATCTCCTAGTGCAAACAAGTGATAGCACTTAGGCTTGTTCTTTGTACGATTTGTCTTTCTCCATATAGTTTCTTCTCCTCGAATAGTGTACGCTGTAATTAGTTTTATAAACAGAAAGGCTTACAAGATGTACCATACACACGTGACAGTATCACTGAGCTCGTTTCTGTTTGTAATCATTTTTCAACTGCATATATAGGAGCTTTTGAATGCATACATGACCATCAAGAAGACCATCGATGGAGTGAGGTTAGACTAATCAGTGGTCACGATTAAATCAGTCTCTTCCTCATTTTCATTTCACTCCTTTTGATTGCAGAACTTTACTTGACGAACGAGCACGTTTACTTGTTGAATTCGTCTTAAAATTCGCGTTTTGCGAATTATCTTTCGATTCTTAATCGTTTTTTCAGTGACTCTGAAAACGCTGAAGCTAATTTCAAGATTGAAAATACGTTTTCACTCGTCTCCAATCCGCTAATATCATATTTTTAATCTTTAGTAATGACTATCTTTCGCTTCCATTATTTAATAATGTTAATTTGCTCATCGAAGTCGGTGGTCTGTTTATTAATCGCTATTCCTATGGAAGTGGATTTTGTGATCCAGATAATGAGGTGATAAAAGGATTATACGCTAAATACACAGTTATTCACATAAATCACACTAGGCTACGAAGGTACGTGCCAGGGCCGTAAACGTTAGACTTAATGTGACCTTATGGATACGGGTGTGCTGAACAGGTGCTTTTATTCTACCCTAGACTGTGACTGTCAAACTACGGCCAGAGTCTACCAAATGTACGCTAGTAAACCAAGGCTGACTGCTCCTTCAGTTTCGTGATGGCCAAAATAGATCAACTGAGAGGTACATCCAGATGCGTTGCCAGCCCCAGCATAAACAGTTTGATCAATTGCCTACCCAGGCTAATTGTGAATTCTTCAATATATTTTTCTCTTGGAAGAATTGGACAATTTGGTTCTCTCATACCGTGAATTTCGTCCTGTGAAGAGCAAGGGAAGCAGGGACTAAAAAAACAGTGCACAGCTGTAAAGCCCAGATCGGATCTCATCAACAGTGCTTATAACCATCGAACCAACAGAGGACCAAACCCGGGACCTCATTGGTAGAACGTACGATAATTACCCACTTCACCACCTCGCAGATAATCAAGCCCTTTCCAAATTCACACTTCGTTTGCCATACGAAAATCTAGTCTCCCTTGATTCATATTGAACAGCGTAAGTGGAGATACTTCGCATTGCTCCGTTTTTAAGAGGGTCACATACTTCTATTTTACAGTATTATACTAAAATATCTTTCCTGGTAATAGAAAAAAACAGATGGTGTCAGCAATCCAACTAGAAAGCAATACCTGCTTTTATGCAACAATGTGTTACACCTGGGGTCATTTATTCGTGCTTCATGAAGTGGTGGTTAGTAATGTTTCCTCAAAACTTGTTTCGTTGATTCTCAGAAATGTTCCGGTTAATTGCTTTTCAGTTGAACCGATGGAAATTTTGTGTTCCTTCTATCAATATTGCACATGTTTTCTTGCATAGTATCTATTAAAGATTTATCTACTCTAGAATAGTTTCATTTTACTGCTTATCCACCAAAAGGTCAAGGGTTTTTTTTGCATTGGGTACCGGATTTCATAAAAATCTTTGACCGAGTGTGTTCGGTTTGTGGTTGCGATAACCAGAGATAGACATGCTGCTCGGCTGAGAAAGTTCGACGTAACGGAACCAACAGGAACGGTACAGAGTAATTTTTCTCCGACAAAAATTACCCAATGGTGAGCACTATAAGAAGACACCTAATCGTGGTCATTTAAGTTAACGAGCTCTATCCACTGTTCTCCAATGCTATCGATTAGGTCAACACTAAAAAATTACAATTTATACCACTAACATTCGAATGCCAGAGTTAATAAGTTATATCATTTCAGCTAAAAAATGAGATTTGAATCAAGTTAAATTAGATCAAATGTCTACTTCAAACCAGTAATGCTAATTAGTTGTCATGTGTCAAAAGTGTGCGAGTTCGGAGATCGTGTGTCCGGATTACCTACTATCTTTCTCTGTTGATTGGCCGCTGGTCACTGGGTAACCGCATCCTTTTCGGAAAGTGATTTTGAAAACTGTGTTGCTCACCGTCACACAAAACAAATTTAAGGCAATACAACAGTTAAATTAACTCCCTCTGATAACGGACACTTTTGAACAAAGCGATTTCAGCCTAACCTGCTGCTCACACTGAAACAGATAAATGTACGGAATAACTTGCTCTCTGGATAATTACTAACCAATTCCTTGAATGTGACCCATGTTAAAATTCATCAGGCTATTTTTGACTTATATGGAATGTGCATTTTTTGATCTGCACTGAATTACTGATAATAGAGGCGACAGACCAAGAAAATCCTGATTGGTTCAACTACCATGCGCCCCAAAATATGAATACTTTCAACGGTCTAGATTTAGGGTTTCTGGCTTAGTTTATATACTTCTATATAGAGTGCGATTAGGAAAAATGTTGTTCTTTTATATCATTCTGAGGTTTACCTCTCGTCGAGATTCACATATATGTGTCATAAAAACGTTCACTTCTGCTATAGTGCACTGCAATCCGAACAGGAGGGATCAAGTAGCGCTTTCCGAACTGAACTGTCATTGAAGGGACTGTAATTTAAGACTTTGTCTGTCACACTGGACTGGCACCTTCGGGAAGGAAATACATCATTGTATGCTCTCGAGGTTTTCCGATGGGAAATGAAAGTTGTCGGGAGGATGATAGATTGGAAGATGGGGGAGCGGGACGGTGAAGGGCTGAAACAACTGGGCAAAAGCAACTTCATTAAACTGGGACAGAATGAAGGTGTACATATGTCAAACCCATTCCCGTGTGACACAACTGAAACGAAAGTTGACAATGTGTATGGTGTCAGGTTTCTGTTCGTGAAGATTCCCATTTTGACCAGTCCGGAGGGAATGCATGAAATACGTATCTAAAGGAGTACGAATATTGTCGTTTGTAGAATAATTAAATAAACAGAGGCAAATCACTTTAACTAATTGTTTGCAAGTTTATTTTTTGCATCGTATGTTTAGGAAAATACATTTTGTTTTTGCCAAAGCCCTAATCCTCAGTTGTTGTTTCATTATATCTTTTTACCGTTTGCTGATTATTACTATCTAACAGTCGTCGGTAGTAGTTTAGAGATAGGAAGATCGTGCATTACGAAATAGTTCACAGTGTCCAACATTGAAATGGGAACCAAAACGTGAAATTCTATCTCAGAATTCACGGAATTCACAATTTTTTAAAATGTATTTTTAACAAGATAAGTGGAAGGAGGAATTATTATTAGCTGTTTATTCTGTAGCTTCTACCTTATTATAAGATCAGGATACAGAAAAAAAATTAGAGGAGAAGGGAGAGCATAAGATTGACGCAAGTGGTCATTCAGTTTTGAATTTATCAGTCGACCAACAGTCGATTACGTCACATCGTCCGGTCATGTTGACCTCAGGAGACAAATTTTCTAATTTTACGGTATCAAGCTTGGATTAACTCATTTGATTGTTCAGAGGCACCAGGTACTCCAGGCACCACCAAGAGTGCCGCAACTTCAAGTGAATCTAACTAATCGCAATCGAATGGGGAACCCAAAAGATGTGGTGTTTCGACTGTCATGCGACACCGATTGGACCGGGTCTGTCTAAACCCCGTCCAGCCCGATTGAACTAACTTCTCCGTAAACAAACAAAAGTACGTTTTGAGTGAGTTACCGTGTGAGAATGAAAGTTTCCGTGGGACGGAGTGGGGTTGGCTGTTGGCGGTAACTCACTCAAAACGTACTTTTGTTTGTTTACGGAGAAGTTAGTTCAATCGGGCTGGACGGGGTTTAGACAGACCCGGTCCAATCGGTGTCGCATGACAGTCGAAACACCACATCTTTTGGGTTCCACATTCGATTGCGATTGCTTGAAAAGGTATAGTGTTTCTAGACGTAAGAGTTACGCCGTGAATAACTGGGATATTACAAAGCTTGGTTTTCCTAAACACAACACGGAATCGTTAATATTTTTATTGTTCCAACTTTTACCCAAGTGACCTGGANTTTTCTTTGAATATACAAATTCTCTATGTACTACCTGAAAAGAGGATTCCCTAAGGAAGCCATTTCTAAACAATGATTACCCGGAAAAGTTTAAAGACGTTCAAATTTAACCACTCCCAAAGGTTAACCCAACCGAAAAAGTTAGCTAACGGGTCAGCTACATAAAGCTTACTTTCAAGATTGACCACAATTACAATAATGTTGAGGTCAGCTTTAAACCAGCTGCTCAGCTCAGATTTATTACTGGTGCATCGATCTAGGCACCATTAAACATGGCTGGCTCACCGGTTCTGTCTCACACTCTGTCTATCAGTTCACCCACATTTGCGGTGAGACATATTTAAATGGTCCGAGGAAACCGTCAGCTTTCACAATGGATGGCCAGGCACATTACCAAGTGGTTGGCAAAATCAATGATGCCCGACCGACAACTGTCGATCAAGTGACCTGTTGCGAAACATGTCATGACAATGGGACAAACAGTTAACTTTAATTTACCTTTCAAACAGCTTTTACGTATTCGTGATGCTAAACGTTGCTTATCCGATTATATCACTCGGCTTATTGCGCACTTTGAAAAATAAATGATGTTTAAAGTGTCAGATACATCTAGTGAATCAACAACTACCCCTCCACCTTGTTCCTTAGGACTTTGAACCTCATTAAAATGACCAATAAAGGATCAATCGATGTCTGTTTAATCTTTGTTGCGTTTATTCATTATTGTGTACTAACCCTCTCCGGGATTGCTAACCATGATACTTTCCCTAAGGAGACGGATTCAAGTAATTTTTTCATTAGTACATGAAAACTGCCATGTTATTCTATTACCGGTTTCAATCCGACAGACAGGATAGAGCAATGTTTGTTGCAAAAATGTCGAATAATGACCGGGTAGGACAACGTGAGAATTCTAAACCTGAGAAAAAGAAATTAATTTTTAACACCTGTTCGCCGGAATAAATGCAAATCTAGTCACATTTTTCAATTCGGCTAATAGCGAACTATTATAACATCATAGACATTTTATTTCTTGTTATTTCCAACGCGCATCTTGTACACAAAATGAGAATGTCTATGTTGAGGACGTGAATTTGCTGTGAACAGCCCTTTGCGTTTGCCCTTCACTTGTCCGTACCTCTCCTAAACT
Organism: Echinostoma caproni; assembly: GCA_900618425.1. NCBI lineage: Eukaryota > Metazoa > Platyhelminthes > Trematoda > Plagiorchiida > Echinostomatidae > Echinostoma > Echinostoma caproni. The sequence continues at coordinate 10,835 of UZAN01043647.1, forward strand.
GCGATCTCAAAACGCCCTTACTGTTGCACAACAGAGAACAACCGTCGTTTTTATCCAGTTTGTTTTCCGTTCGGACACAGATCACGTTTTATTCATTAGAACGCATTTGAGGATCTAATGTTTATATCAATTATCATTTTGTGTTTTTCCAAAGACGAAAAGATTACATGAACAACTTTGCTAAACACATATTAGATAGTCAAGTGAAACAAAACTATCACTGATTTCTGTTCACACACGTCTCAGTTGGATTAAATATCTCAATCAATAATTGTTCCCAAATGGCTACAACTGATATAGCCGGACAATAGTCAAAGTGAGAAGAGAAGCAAACGATTGGATAATGCATACACTAGAGCACAACCCGGTCGGGCAGGTGCACGCAGGAACAGCAATCGGAGGAAAACGACAAAGTGAGAGTTTGACGCCTCATGGATGAATTCAAGGAGTTCAATTTTCGAGCGAAAAAACTGTGGTAATCAAAATAGGAAACCGTCCTAGATGGTGCAGAGGAGTGTAACGTTATAGAATTCTGTGAACTGGGAATGAAGTTGTCTAAATCTGATCGGACTCACGTAAGTTGAACCTTGGCAAAATATTCACTTTTAGTTCGATTTCATCAGCAGATCAACGGACTCCAGTTTGATGCACACGAAGGCATAACAGTGAAGCTAAAGCATAAGGCTCCATTGTCGATCATCAAAATTAGAATCTCCGCAAGTAGTAAGCTTACATTTCGTTAAAAAATGCACACAACAGAGAAAAAATGGTTAAATCCTGAAATTTTCTTGGAACTCTGAGAAAATATTTTTATGAGACAAAAGAATGAGCTCAGAAAGCATTGCCAGTGTGTCTCCTTCACTCGAAGAGTACCATGAGGGGATCATACATACTCGTAGACATATACTATATAGACATACATGGTAGACATGTAATCGCCTAATTTGACTGCCAATGTTTTATTTCTGACATCGAGTACCAGAACCAGGTTGAAAGCGTGCGTAAGGTTTGCTGACACTGTTATCAATCTGTGAAATAGCGAGGAAATGCCCGGAGGAGAAACAATCATTTTGGTAAAACGACCATCACCATCGTTTCTTTTGTGAGAAATGAGGGTTTAATATCTTTATGAATCTCCTACTTATAACTCGATTGTATATGTTTTTGGTTAGTTCTCGGAGTTATTCCTCTTCAATTCAAATCAGTTATATCTAAAATGCACATAGAAAATTGTCACTTGTTGTTGTTGTTGCACTAAGCGTAACTTATTGCCATCTGACCCAGGCTAATTTGCAGCACAAAGTTCAGGCAGGAGGTGTTGTCAGTTACAACAAACACCGTTAATCAACTCCTTCCCTTATGAAGGCCGAACCACTGACTTTAATGAGAGAAAACAAATCTACTCTCTTTACGATTACTGGGTGGTGATGAGATTATAATATCCATGATACACAATGCACTTCACTCTCGCATTATTAGTCCTTGCAAGTACCTCTTACACAGAATTTTAGTACGGCGTTTATTGGATGAAAATTCTCACACTGGAAAGAGATACTTTTCTGGCTTACATTTCAAGAGGGAAGCATGCATAGAGTATGCGAAGAACCGGTTCTGCTGAGGATCATTGGGATAGAGAATGAAACTAAACCAGACAACCCGGTATCAATAAATAACATTCACTTAGACAGATATACCCACACTCATCAATAGTGGCCATCGTGGCAACCAATCGTGAATGGCATAAAACTAGTCAACAGTTAAAGAACATGAAGCTAGTAAGACACGGAGGTGAGGAGAGCCAGCCCCAATCTACCAACTGAACAGACACATGCATGCGCACTTCAACCTAGTAACACAAAGCTAAACAAAGGTTTATCACTGCCCGAGAATAGGAGAGCAAACATTTGTGCATTTTCGTGTGATTTCTCAATGACACATTCACACCATATGGGCATAGAGAAGTTCATTGCGAAATGTGTTCGGCAACGGTGTATACACAAAGATATGTGCATGTTTGAGAGTTCGTCGAATGCACCCACGAGAGCGATCGAATGATTTATGTGTTTAGACATTCGGACATTTAACGGGTCGTGTTCAGCTAAGCCCAGGCGAACGAAGCCACCTTCACCCCAACACTCCAACCACCACCATCACCACCAATACCTGCGTGATACCACACATTCTCACATGATGAAGCCGTTCGGATACAGCATCTGTTCATCCTGGTCGTGAGACCAATGTTCACCGGTGCACGTCAATATTGGGGCAATGTGCATAAGGAAGAAAACAAACGATTTACATCAACCGCAATTTTACGCATTGACGCAAAGTTTTAGCCTGTGTGTGTGTGCGTATGTTCGTGTGAGTGTGAGAAGGCTATAGTATATCCGGGTGCAACTTGGTGTTGAGGCGAATCTCGGACAAAGTGATTAATGTCCACACTCTGAGGCGAGAAATCTCCACAAGAAAAACTATCGTAGCACATTTTGCTTCCATGGAAGCAAATATCGTAAATAAGGGGAGGGCAATGGTTACACCCCGGGAGGTCTCTGGGAGACGTGCTCAGTTTAGCGCCTCTGAAAAGAATTCATCTAGGGTTTCATGGTCCAATGTTGATCACCCTCGTTTAAAGTCTGCACAGAAGACTTATNGCGGTAGTGGCCAGGTGGTAACGTCACCAAAATTATCACCCCGGAGATGTGTGTTCGAATCCTTCCACCACCTCCTGACTTTCCCCATTGTGTGTTAAAAGGAAGCCACCTGAATGGCAACTTCCCCCTTCCTGAAAATTATATCTTTGCATATTCCATTAAAAAGGAAATCAGAGAAAAAGAAAAGAAAAAAATATGCATCAACATTTGAAGTTTGGCACAAATGCTGTTATGAATGTCTAAGATATTTCAGGTTTTCGTGCAAATCTATACGAAAAAGTAACGAAACCTTCATTCTCAGTGTAATCGACACTTGAAACCCTAGTTTCATAAACATTTTGGTACCCGGCTTGATTTGTGAGACTCTTTGAAACCTGAAGACAAATTTTATCAGTAAAATAAAGAATTTGGATTAATGTTTCTGAATGCAGAACCTGAGGAAAATAGTTCATGGTGCTGTCAGTAAACAACCGATCGTACTGCATACTTGCGATGTGAACGACATTCTTTCAGTTTAGCAGTGCCAACGGTTGGCTACTTCTACCTTTTTACTGATATTCATTCGCGAGAATGAATATTAATCTGCGTGAAATTTGAGTGAAGCTGCGCAATGATATCTCATAACGGTCTTCTGATTCGTAATTGCATGGGAGAGTGACCTCCACTTCGATGTGTTCCCAGGCAGCATTTCATCGGAAACAGACCTCGAGCTGCATGTTTTTTGACGTAGCATTGCAGATTCATCAAAGGTAATTTACAACGAAGAAGTAAACAATTTAGATAGCTGGTTGGATGCGTTTGGTAGATCAAACTTGCAAAGATCAAGTGAATTAAAAATGTCAACCTCGTTAGTGCATAACTCATCTGATGTGTTGCATTAAAGTGCTCTCACGGGGATCTTGTTGGTCACAATTAGAGTTTGTGAAGGGTTTGGAGGTCATCAATTTTCCCAGGAGTTTTCATTAGATCTACTTAACCATTATAAATTTGCTCATCAGACACTGCAAAATGTGATGAACCTAAATGCTAGCACAATCACGTGGGTGCCATTTAGCTCCCAGTTTTGCTTTCTCGCCTTGTGTGTCTATCATTATGGTCAGGTCATTCATTGCCCTTCAAGAGATGTTTTCGCAAAACCGGCTCCAAATGGTTTAGTCTAAACCGTTCAAAATGGAAAAATATTTATCTGTCGAGTTCTTACCTTCAGTTTATCACAACCAACCGCCTGTGCGTCGTTCTACTACTCTACTCTAGAACAGATTTCCAAAAGGTTCCAACTTACTAGTTTTAAACACTTTCATTCATCCATGCGAATGTGATTGTTTGTATGTGTGTATTATCAGCTTTTGTAAATTGTATTCACTAAATGAACATGAGCTGCTCAATCCCGTTTCTTCGTCATACATTGGACCGACCGTCATCCGTAAATGACCACTTCATCCAAATGTGTTTTAGCTCTCCGCCATTAAATTTGTGTGATCAGTATTGTTTTGTTTGATCGAACTGTTTGACTGTTGAGCATTAGTGGATTACATGTCCTCGCATTTGGTGAAATTATTCGGAGTATCACAATGGTTTGATTTTCATCTATTCTTTGGATCTAATTGAGGTTCTTTAGACATTGCGTTGCGGTCGAATTCTTTCAACTCACGAGGTTTAAAATACTCCATGGGGGAAACTCGTGGAGTCTATTATGATTACATCTCCATGGGCGACTTACAGACAAATAACTGGGGCATTCATCGCAATAGTATGAATTTTGTTCATGTACGGTAATAGAAACAATTGATGGGAAAAGCGCACTGTGCAAGTTCCGGCTTGACCAAATGACACCAAAGATCGTTGATTTGAATAATGATATCTTCTTCGTTTCTGTGCTATGGACCGACAAGACTGTTTACACTTGACGAAGTGGTAGAATGCAAGTATACGTGCATGTTCCTTTTGAACTATCTCACCCGGTTTTCAGTTTTTTTCATATGAATCAAATCAGATACAGTTGATAGGATTTAAGGCAGAGAAATAAATTCACACGCTATCGTGCCTGATATAAATGTTTGATCAGAAGTAATTAACAACCGCCGATGAGAAGGTAATTTCGAGATGCAAATGATTGTACTGTTTTATGGGCATTAATAACAAGGGACAAAATTTGTCGTTGAAGACACCGAAATTAAGCAATTTGGTGAAACAACTTAATTTTCAAGTAATCAAATTGTAGAGTAGAGTTGAAAGCTACTGATTTCACAGACTCCATGACGTTTGAATTAATCTCAAAAGTCCGATCAAAGCAAGACAAATCAGATCCATCTATCACTTTTAATTCGCCCGCAGTCACTTCCGAGTTCAAACTGAGACATAATTGAGCTAGTGTGTTTACCTTTGGGATGTGCGGACCGGGTTACAAAGTGTCATATTGATTAATGTATTACGATGAAAGCATCATGATGATTGATTGCATAACGTCCATCAGGAGGTAGAGGGTGTAAGTAGTACACACCGAAGCCGCACAAACACCATGAAATTTTGAAGCAGTTGGATTTGGGAAAAGAATGACATTAAAATTAAGTAAACATAAACAACTAACAACACCAAGCAAACTGATCGCATCTGCAGCTCAGAAAATATAGACGCCCTTTGTAATATCCAACCAAATGGTATCAGAAGCGACTAAACCCATAAAATTAAATGCCCTGGTTCCGATACAAAGATGATAAATCGCGTTCTTTGGAACTGTACATGTGATACGAAAAACGGTAAACATAAAGTTATTCTGCAACATGTGTTATTGTTGCTCTCATCAAATCCTTAAGATTGGGTACTACAAAGTAACACGGGAGTTATCAACTGCTGAAAATAAGGTAATTTATATAGTGGTGATCACACTGAGAAAAAAGAGGCTGGAAACCACGAAAATGATTAAATGTACTGCTGTCGGTGATATTTGTTATAAAAGTTCTGAGCATCTTAGAGGTTTGTTTCTTCTTCATAGCCGAACAGCAACCCCATTTGTTTAAAGGTTTCATTGTGAGAAAGAATGTGCATAAATGTGACAGGAGGATGAAGGTTTAACCATTATACGTGTGCTTTGCATGCAAACTAAGTAACTAGAAATTTTTTTCGACAAGCCTAACTTCGTGACTGTGAATGTATATGAAGTAGAATCAACNACTTTAACGGCAGAAAACAGCACCGAATTCTTCACTCGATATTGTACAGATAAATGGTGCACTTATTCTTGTTTTGCAACACACGTCGCAGTTATTCAGATTTGGGTTTTCCGACCGTTCCTTCGTTGTTCAAATTGATTTCTCCGGTGAAATGTGTAGACAACTACTGCTGCTGAAAGCATCATCTACAGTCTGTCCATAGAACCATTTTACGTTCGTGCAAAATAGCTGTCCCTCTTAAGTGCACATATATCTAATCTTTTCCCAAAAATACAAGCCAGTTCTGAGCATCTATTACAATAAAATTAAACAATATCCAGATTTCAAAACGCTTCAGATCGATCACTCTCATTTATGTCACTTCAATATTGATGCAGCAGACAGTTCTACAAAATCCCGAGACACTTCGATTAAGACTAACTTCCTGACAATAAGTAAAGTTTACCTTTTTTCACGTTTGTTTTTTCCCTTCTCTAAATGATAATTTCCTCCTCAGTTATTAACTTTCGGCTTGAGTTCCTTCCAGTTGTTTCTGTCGTACATCATCACTTCTTAATTGATCAAGGGTCTAATTTTCGCAGGTATATCAATAAGATAAATTGAGAAGAAGACAGAAAACAGCGTCAATCAATAATTCGGCTGTACCACTAGGTGTTGTTCTATCTCTGTTTTCTCATCTCAACCTGGTGACTCCCGTGCTGCATGCCGATGATACCTCATTTTCTATCCCTTTTTTCATCCATCAGACTTCAACACTCAATACCAAAATATATCGCTTTATTGCAAACTCTACTTCATCCGGTTCAATAATAATCCAAATAAATCATTTAATCAAATGTACCCTAGATTATTCCTCACTTCCGTCTGTAAATGTACAGATTATTGAACAAGCCACTAAACAGAATAAATCATTTGATGTTCTTCTGTATCACGCTGGAAAGTGATCTATTTTAATCCATACTTACTCAAACTTTTATCAAAGGACTTTCCGTCGCAATAAGAAGATTATGGCTCTTTTTAACTAATCAATCGGTGATATTAGCCTTAGTTCAGCAGTATCTTGTTCCCATATTTCTTACTCCCTTGCAATTTCCCCCGATGTGCTGGCGATTTGTAATTAAGCTCCCCAAGCGTAGCCGTAAAGCGATCAGCTGTGTCCATGATTCCTTTGTTTATTCTGATAATCAATATTTGTGACACACATGTTGATGCCTGCTTGTAAAATAATATTCCTGTCTGATAGAATCAAACCACAATACATCAACCTGCCTGTAAGCAAATCACATTTATCCACCCGCCCGAATTAACGGTCTATTCCGCCACGCGTATCCGTGTGCACAAACACATTCGTATCTTATCTCAGTCCGATTCTAACTGATACAGAGAACACCGTTTGTAATTAAGTCAATCCTTGTCTCTTGCTTCCAATGTCAAAGTGAGAGAGCTTGTGTGTGGTTTAAAACAGTTTTAATACAACACACTACATGATAATTCAATGACCATTTATTTACCAGTTCGAATAAGCTTTCAGTGTAACTTATGCTGATCGAACGACGAAGTACTTGGACAAACCAATCAAGAAGTTTAGTCGCCCTGTGTTTGTTGAATAGAGAAATGGGTGAGTGATTAGGCTGCTTCGTAGCTCAAACTCGGGGACGTTAATCAAAATAAAAACTATCATCTTAGTGAATGCATCACCAACGCATTCACATTCCGAATTTCAATTATGGTCAAAACGTCCGCCTTGAACTCCATTCAATGAATAACTCACCCGAGATTGTTTTGATTCTGTGGGCAACGGTCGTCAGTGTTATTCTTACCAGGGACAGGAATGAGGACCATTTGCACATGTGTACAGCATTCACGTGCGTGCAGAGCACACCCTCGACTTCTTTTTACATAATTGTTTATCAAATCGATAAACTAATTTTATTATCTCATTTCGCCTACACGAGTGACAACACCGTCAAAAACAGAACATATCCCATTTATGTTCACATACAAACCAACCAGTCTTGTTTATAATTTTAAATATAGCGAGGATGATACTCACGTTTTCCGAAGATTATAAAAACTGTATCGACATATTGCTCATTTCGTTTATCAGATTACCACTATCTTGTCGATCGCAGAAATAGATAACGTGAGCAGACCATTGTGAACATGGATATTTTGATAAATAACGCAGCTGATCTGAATTATTATACTAAGTTAAGTTATATTAAGTTTGTCGGAACATGAATAGTTCCACCTCACACGTATAAATCTAATTTGTCAGTTGATGCAATTGGTTTTTCCCAGTTCAAAATTTCGCATTTCAATGTAATGGGGGTCAATTCGAATTGCTCGAAATGTTTCGATTCGGAAGAATTTGATTTGTGGGACAGATGTCGATTATTTCACCAAATCAGATTAGAAATGGCAAAACAAACTACCCTAGCTCTTTACTATTTTCATATGTGGTGATGTATTGGGATGGGGATGGGGTAAGTGTGAAGCTGGATGCATTCGGTCAATACAATATGAAGGAAAATTGAATTAGTACGAAAGTTCTTGTTCTGTTTCAGCCTCTGTTATGCAGTGTGGGAGTTGATGTTATGATAGGCTGGATCGAACTAAGTGTTATGAAAATCAGATTGAATGAATTATTTGACTTCAGAAAATATCTAACCAAAATTCAGAGATAAAAAGATTGACTAATTCCTTATTGAGTCCTGTGGCGGGNTGGCGGGTCCCAATGTACATTTTCCACTTCAAGAGTCGAGAAAATTTTGACTAGCACGAATGAAGTTTTTTGTTGGTTCATTTCACAACCGGTAGTCGATATTCCGTGGAAGTAGAGATCAATAAAAGCCCCACTAGCTAAGTTACGTCATCAGTGCTCTATGTGGAATTCAAACTCCAATTGTCTTTTTAGTTGACCTTTACCGGTTCGGTATTTTTCAATAGATTTCAACAGATAAACCGCAGAAGTTATCAAATTTTTGTCTGTTTTTCATTTCCCTCCATGGTTTTGTAATTAATCAGAATCCTATTTTACTATTGTTTTGGTTTACTTTTTTGCCGATTTGATCCGGTCCATACACACATGGTCTACCAAAATGTATTTTGAACCTTAACACTTTTTTGTGTTTTTATATCCTCGTTGCTGTTTGTGGAAACAGCTTGACTCGTCAAAGCGTTTTGTTGGTCTCGGATAGCTGTAGTTTGACACCGTGAATGAAGGGACATATTGGTTCTGTTCCGAGCAGATTTCTGGGGAGTTGAATAAAGTGTTACTGGTTTTGTGGATGACAACAGAATAATGAGGATAGTTTCCACAACGTCTCTGCATGATATACCACAGGACATCGTTTTGAAAGTGTAAAGGGCACATTTAACCACGGGATTACCGGATTAGGCCGACTTCGAAAGCATTCTAAAACTGATAAATATGTGAGATGAATAGATTCAAATTGGTGATGCGAGTTAAAGAAGTTAAAATAACTCGATACAATGCTTTCCATCCATGAAGTTCATTTTTCGTTTGCTTGGGGAATGACCATGTTCATCGTGAAATTCAATTCATCCTACTCCTTATTCCCTTGCATGCGAATAATTATGCCCTGACCTGTAAATCAAAAGCGACACCAAACTAGTCAGAAGGGGTTAAATTGGTGAATACTTTAGTATCATGAGATCTACTCCATTGGCCAGTTATCTCATATCAACGCGAAATTGATTGTTTTGGAGTCATGCTGTTTCCATCATATTACATTTCTCAGATATTTTCAAGGGTCACCAAGTAACAATTCATCAAAACTTGGTGTGTACCACAGTATCTGTGATGTGTCGTTCCTCGTCAAAGGATTTATTCTGGTTTTCTGTGTTTTGAAATATTTTTTCCTACACATTTCCTGTGTTGAGCTTGCATTTTTTTTCACAAAATTTGTTAAATTCTTTATCATGAAAATGAAAAAGAAAAAAACTTTTAAAAAGCACATTTGATTCATCACCACCTGATTTAAGCAAACTCAGATCAACACAAAGGGTTGACACTATTTGTCCATCGAGGACAAACTCTAGGTAAAAACTGTTCTTATGTTTGCTTTTGGCGTATGTACAAGGAAACAGAATTGCTTCGTCGTGCAGTATTGTGCATAGTGGAAGCAAAAACGCGTTTACGGAGGTTAAATCTCCAATTTGTGGGATGCTTTCGTTCCGGGTGATCTTCAACTCAATAATACACAAAGCCAGACCAGTACGAACAAAGGTTTGAGTAGATAACACTTGATCGCTGGTGTAATAATTAGAATGTATGATTTAATTGTGAAAACTGTGACAGTGAGAAGCAGGGTCGGATGAAAGGAACGTAAATTATTCGGCAGAATATAGTCACACGTACATACTGAGTGACCGATAGTCAACTAGCGCTAAATTTGAAGGTCCTTCAATTTCAGGTTGCTTGATAAGTATTTTCGAATCAAAAGAATAATAACGGACAATAATTTAATGATAAAAGTTGATAGGCTATATGACCAATTCATCCCAAACTGCTTTCAGGTTTGTTTGAAAACGTTGCAGTTGTAATCAGTAGGCAGATTTTGTGATGCCACTGCTGGGTAACACTAGTGGAATATCATTTTCAATGCCTGGGATACAAAAGCATTCTGCTTGAATGATCTGGCGACACATGGTATTCTGCGGTTCACCAATAGATGACAAACCAGGGTAAACAAGTGGTCGGCCTTCCACCGCAATTCATTTGCAACATGGACAAGATAACTTCATGCCAAATTGCCGATGAAATTGATCCTTAGGAAAATTTCAGGGTGCATTATATCCGACCATCAAATGATCGGTAAAAGATCCTCGTATTCTAGTGATTACACACGTAAGAAAGGAACCAGTGTGACTGGTGTACTGACAGATCTAAAAAAAACCGGACAGTGGGGATAGAGAGATTAAATCAAAGGTAATGAACGAATACATGAGTAAATGAACAGGTAAGTAACCAAAACAAACGGCAATATAACCATATGGGTTCTTTAAGCTGAACGGATGCCCATCGCAAAATCAATTCAGTCTGATTGTCAGGCCTAACTTTTAATTTACAACGGAGATAAAACATTTGCAAACGTTTTCAAAAGTAAGTAGCACTGACTATGATTGACGAACAGACTGTTATAAAGGGGTTGGTTTTGCATAAAGAAGCAATGTTCTCCCATATTTGAAATGATTTTCAAAACATTACATTCGCATTATCACGAGGCATAATAGGGCAAATTTGTTGGGAGCAATTCAAATGATTTAGCTCGGGTCATTTTGGTAATAAGTTGATGGGAAGGACACTAAGGAGAAAATGCATTGCGCAGCACGAAGCTGGGGGCTGCGATTATGTGAAGTCAATCTTGCGCTCGCTTTCTGGGCTACCGGGTTTATACCAGGTAGGCCGAGGATGCTGAAAGCGTTTTTATTGGGAAACAACTTAGTTCTTCGTTGACGAATTACGATAGTTTCAGGTGTTGCTGACTTGTGATGTACTGAAGTGCTGACGAGAAGTAAGGTATTGGATATATAACGGTGAATGCCGATCAATTATCTCCTCTCAACCGAGTGAACAACAATGGAGCTTCCAACGGCTCTAACCTCTTCCGGTATTTCTCAACGTGGGGATGCGCCTTATGCGCTTCAACTGTTGTTTGACAATCCGATTTACATCAATGATGGCAAAAGTGCACACGAATTGAATGAGGTCAACAAGGGCAGTTGTAACTTTTTTTGATAGTATTCATAAATGAATTTGGTTGCATTTAAACTTGGTTTTATTCCAGCATGCAAAACCCTGGGGACTTAGTCAACAACTGAGTTTGCTCTGAAATATGCCTTCCTTTTCCAGTCTTTTTGATCTTTCGAGCTTCTCATTCACAGAAGAAATGCTAAATCATGCTTTGTAGGCTTGTTTCGATACTTGCGAAGTTCATGTTTTCTCATTAAAACCGTAACAAAATTTGTGAAGAGATGGTTACATCTCGTTTTATCTCCTCGATCCCCGGCGTGAAACAAGTAAGCACATATATAGCACTTAGTGAACGAACGCGTACAGATGGTTAGGGGCTAGTAAAAGTAAAAACAGGAGGTCAGCTCCACGGCAAGTGAAGTGATTGCGTCAACAACGTTTGGGCGTACACAAGGGACTAATGTAATCTGATTAGCAACGCCTCAATGGTTGCCAACAGTTTTGCATTGCGGTCACGTAATAAGGGAAGAAGAATGAAAGAGGAAGAAAGATAAATTCTCCCCAAATATCTAGCAACGTTCACCATTAACGGACATTTGAATGAAGACAATCATAATGCAGAGAATTAGGCACTAAAAGTAAGCTAAAAGTGACATTTTGTCGAGTTACCAAGTTAAACGTTTACTGCATATGTCTTAAATTGCTATAACTTCCCAACAGGCATAGAAGCAAATGCAACAATTGTGCAAGCAAACGGTTTGCTATAGCTCATGTCGTTTTTGTAAGCGTTAGCATTAGGAATCGCCCTTGGCTTCCCCGATTGAAACCTCTACTAAATCTGTGGATTTCTTTTCGCGATACCTAAAGCAGAGCGAATTGTCCATATTGATTCGTTCTTGATGTAAGCTCAATCGTCGAAGGGTTCTCCGTAGATTTCTCATTAAATTTATGAAAGAATGCTCCAATGATGAGGATAGTCTTTGCAGCAATACGAAGGCACACTGTGCGAATCAATTCACCACTGCACTTTCTGATTAGCCGCTACTTTCCTTGACTGAAATTCGACGGTAAAATTGCATATTCGATAAATAAAATTACAATTGACTATCGTTTTTCATCCATGCCCGTGTAGATAAAAAAAAACTTGAAGAGCCAATTATCCTGGTTTGTTGTTTTGGGAATTTTACCTACGGTACCTGGGTCGAAAATAATGCTTATTCTTTGTGAGTGATCGATTTCTGACTTACCTTAGCTAGAGCTTCTAGCCCCAGCGGCTCACTATCCGCACTCATTTGCAGCGCGATTGGCCTAGTTGATCGGTCTTCATATTCTTGGCGCTTTCATTAAGTTCAGTTGATCGGCTTTGCTCCCAGTGGACAAAACGGCTGGGTTTCTGCGATACATAATGCGAGGCAAAACGCCAGTAAAGCATTGAACCACATCAAGTGTAGAGACAAAAACAAGCCATTTGTGACTTCAATTGTTTCATCTGTCTGCTTAGATGATGCAAAGTAACACAATCCACAGAGGTGCAAAATATCATTTAGAGGAACTCTTTTTGATGCTGTTTAGAAAGAACGCATCTAAAGGTGGTATTCAAGTGAGTAAAATCACCACTTGCAGTTAAATATATTTGTTACACTTCTACTCAAGGAAATCATCCTGTTTATAAGCGTAGATCCATGTTATACCAGATTGAAAACTACTCAGTGGGTTTTCAATGGCAAATAACCCAATTCCTGGTTTCCTGGCAGGAATCAATTGACAATTTTACAAACCTTCTATGATTAGTGACCCGGACTAGAATAGTAACCAAATATAGCATCCGAAATTCACTGATCCGTAGCCATAAGAGAAAATGAATATGTCTGAGGGATCTACCCGGACTAGGTTATAAACGTATGTCGCCATTTGGAACAATTATCCTATGCAAGGATGATAAGCTGATGTACCAAGTGGCGTTAGTACAGAGATTCATCTCTAACCCTAAGTTTTGCATGAGCACACATTCGCAAAGTTAGGTTTAGTATACCTGCACTAAGCTGAGCTTGAATAGTTTCAAATGAAATGCTGAAAACTCAGTAATTCAAATATTTTGCTGCATCTCATGTTGAAGGTCTACAACTCCCTCGCCGGTTGCATCATCTTCCACATCCTTCGGTGACCAACGTAGCATTTACTGCTGAAAACTTCAAAGCCCACTAAAGGCTTTGCAAAAGATTTAACCTCAGTTGCGGACAACATACATCCAGAATATCTCATCTTTCGATGGATCACATATCAGAACCACTAATCAATCTATTCCAACGTATGTTAGACCAAACACCATTCCTAGAATCGTGGAAACTACCAGTTATCGCGGTAACCCTACTGACCACGGACTTGTAGCCCTAATACCATTGTTAACGAAAATCATGGAGCGCATGGTGAGAGATTCCCCGATGAAACATTTAGAAAGATGCCACATTCTTTCCACAGCTCAAGATGGGTTCAGGCAAAAATGATCCTGCTTCACCAACTGTTTTCTTGTTTGAGATAAATGTACCAGAACAGTCAATGAAGAGGATGCAGTGAATGTGATTTATTTTGACTTATTCAAAGTATTTGACTGAGAAAACCCCAAATTTTGTGTAAGAAGCCTTACAATTACGGTATGCGAGGTTTCATGCTTGATGGGATTGGAGCATTCCTATGACAACGGGCCATTTCAGTTATCGGTAATGATCATCCATCCAGTTCTATGAACGTTACCCGCGAGGTTCCATAAGGGTCTGTAACTGGTCTCCTACTTCTCTTCACATTCATAAATGATCCACTGAATGTGTTCGGGCCAAAGTCAGTAGTATTTGCAGTCGACACCAATATCTGAAATACAGTAGCAAACTCCGAGGACTCGCTATCCCTTTAAAGAAGCACTTAGCGTAGCTTATCAACGGTCTACAGAGAAAGCAATTGAATTTGATGGTTCCAAATGCAAAGTCCTATCCCTAAGTCAGGAGTAGGAGTAGATTCTCGTATTTTTTTCGGAAAAAACCAACTGCCATATCAAAAGTGAACGACGTAAGTTTAGCTTTCCAGGAGGGAATAAGCTGCTCGATCAATTGCGTCAGCAGTTCATAGGCTGCTTGTAAGAACGTCTACTTGCTTAGGAGAGTCTTTGGTGGAACTGAATCAGTGTTGTTCCCACGTTTGCTATCAGCGTACATTCAACCGTGCACGGAGTACGCCATTCAAATTTGGAGTCGTTGGTTGCAACGTGATTGTAAGATGATGAAGCGTCCACAAAGGATCGCAACCCAGATGATCAAGGGTTGGAAGTGCTTCACCAATGAGGAAGAATGACGTTCATTGGGATTATATTCTGCCCAATACCACCTAATTTGAGAAGACTTGATTGTGGCGTATCAAATCGTACAGAACGCAAACCATCCATTTAGGCCGCTGCTCACGTTGTCGCCCAAATAAACCTTAGGTGACATCAAATTAAGTTACTGATTCCAAAATATCGAAGGAATACCAGAATTAAAGTTTTTCAGACAGAGTGTGGAATACTTGTATGACTCTTTCATTTCAGGTAGTTTGTGTGCTAACTGTTGAATCTTCCAAGCGTAGACTTGATAAAACCCTCGCATATCTCACATTCCCACACAATTTAAACGCATACTACTTGAAGACTACATTTGGTGTTATATTCCATCGAAAACTGTATGAGACATTCCATCAATGTTGCTGGTAAATCACTCAATTAAGTAAAGGTCTATGGGAACAAGATAAGCACGGGCTTGTCACTAATTCCTATGATAAAAATATGACATTGACTTTGACCACCTTGACGGCCCAGGGTTCGTGTTTTTACATCCCACCACCACCCCCACCACCACCACCAAAGGATGGATACTATTAGATACAAACATAAACCAAGGACGCATACACACCTACAGAAGATGAACAGTGTGTGAAAGAATTAGAGAAGTAAAACAAAGACGTTGTTACCGCAATATTTTACCGTTTAATAATCAGGCCAGATCAGTACGGCTTTTTTGAACCACCTAGTAGCCCTTATCCGTCAGATTGGATAACGTCTCCTCTTGATTCAAATGTGTCAACTTAGGTCAATATTTGGGAGAACGTGTGGTGTCCTTTCATCTAAATGTCTCTGTTCTGTGAAAATAACTGAGAGGGTGCATCACAATGAGGAAACGATAACTGTCTGCGGGTTTGAAATAATTTTACTGTTTCGGTTCAGCATGTGTCATTTTGGAGAAAAAGAGACAAAAAGTTTGAAACCATCAATAATGCTGGTAAACGGAGGGAAGATTACGGTATTTTAAAGTAAACAGATAAAAAGGCAAACCTAAAGGAAACTTGGCGCAACACCAAATGAAAAACGGACAGGAAAAACTCAAAGTGATAGAATAGACTGTTGGAAAAAGAACTGCAAACTGTCAAAATGCGTTCGTTGTCTCAAATCAAACTGATAGGCACGTCGGTCGCAAGAACGGATTCATGGATGAATGCATGCGCGTATGAATTTCCCATCTGCCAGTGGAGTGAACGGAATGAAAAGTTATTCATGCGCGAGACCTGCGCATTTCCACATTCGTACAACTTTTTTTCGGTTTGAATGCCCTGGGGTATAATGTGCATAAAATTAATTGTATTATCAGTAACAAGCTGGGCTTCTCAAATCACCTTTGAAGTTCTCGGAAATTACCATCAGAGCCTGTGAAAGAACCAGAATAAGATCTAAAATTGTATTAAATGGCAAATACTGGAAGATTGGTTTCAGTCTATGCAATACACTGTTCTTCAATTTGTGAATGAAACAAAGCGCATCTTGCTAACGAGTATTCAGTTTCCTTACAAGACAGCGTAAAAGCCGTGTCACGGGGGTGATCTCGTTTGAACGGTCAGAGTTTTGTGACATTTTTCTCCTCACAGTCACCCACATCTCGTGCACTAGTCTAAAGGGGAAATCCTGAATAAATACTTAGTTTCATGAATTTCGAATCCTAACTATCGGTAGCGAGTAGTTGGTCCCACTTTATCTCTTAGTTTCATCCACGCCCGAATTAGGTTGTTCAGAGGTCTAACAAAAAGAAATATTTTATAGATGGCGAAGACTGAAAATTGTTCACCGGGTCAATGTTTATACCAATGATGGTGGCGGTGTGTTTTTATATGGCCATAGAACAAATAGAGGAGCGTGAGAATCCTTTGCTGAGGTTACGCACCTTCTTTTGTAGTGGCTAAGTTAGCGATCATTCAGCTCAAAACCACGGCTGTCATCTGAAGCCCATGAAACTAGATTTTATTCATTTTGCCATTGAACAAATTACAAAAATAATAAAACAAACAGGTAATATTTATTACTACTACTACTACTACTATTAAATCGGTCTATATGTTAGCTGGTTTTGGTGCTTTTACATTAGATAAACAAACAGATTGATGGCCAACAATAGATACTTCGTTTAAACTTCTGTAGAGCGTAAAACGAAGAAAACACTTGGACCAAACTAGGTGTTCCATTCTTTCAACACATTCATCACACATTTTGTATCATGTAAATCACGAACAATTAGGATAATGAATGAAAGACAAACCGTAAGCTGTCAGCACATTCGTCTGGACGAAAAAAATGTAAACGGGAGAGATAAAAGCAGCCGTTCAATCGAAGTCAACAAATGAATCAGGTGTTCAGTTTCATTTGTAGTAAAGTGAGCATGCAGTTTTCATGGAGCCTGGTTTTACGCAATAAATTATTATTCGATGTGTAAGAGAATAAAAGTCTAGCAGCAGGATGAGAAATATGATGCAATAAAGAACATACATTTTGCACCGCAACTTTTTTGAAAATAAGACTTATGAAACATAAGCATTCTGCCTGAAAGTGCTACTTGGAGGTGATTATTTACACGCAAAGATTTACAAATAAATTGGGAGGTGAGCAAGAATTTCGTTTCATTCAGAAGCGACGACGCTAAAGACCATTCAAGTGACCAATCGTTCTCATGTAAAACCATACCGTTTAACGGATACCCATTGTAACCCAAAGCCGCATAACAATGCGGTTGCCTCGGATCGAATACTGATCTAAGTCATTAGTTTCAATTCGTTCACTCACGTAGGATGCATGTCGCAATCTGTACATGATAGTAACAGCACTAAAAACAACGTCCGAGAGGAAGCAGCGCCACACATCGCTCGATATTCAACAAATAATGGAATATTTACTTGACCGCAATGTGGTGTTCCAGGTGGTTCAAAAAGACCACCTACGAGATTGCTGAAGCAGTTGCAATTAGTTAATGAAAACGTGGAAGGAGAAAACGTTTGCTCTTCCGTCGTTCTCATCAGTTTACCTTTTATTGGTGTTCTACCGTTGCTCTCAAATAATCAAAACTGTCAATTCTCCAGAAGATAGGGCCAATTGAGGAACGGATAAATCGATCTCGACATAAATCATTCTGCTTTGTTCTCCAGTGGCATTTTTCGCGATTTATCTCCAATAAGTCATGTTTCATCAAAAAGTTGTACTTTTTATAGAATATACGTTCTGTTGATTCAAAAAATGATATGACTTTTAGTATGGCCCTTTCATGTTTTTATTTTATTCAGTAGGAATGAATGGTTTGTTCTGCTATTGAAGTTATTCAAGCGGTTATTAAGATAACCGAATGATTATCCCAATAAGTTAAAATATGCATTTTTTAGGGACTTCCGACTGGCAATCATATTTAAATTTGCATGTCCTTACTATCAGATGGGAAGATATAATGTGAAAATATTCAGTGTCAAAGTATGTACTGGTTTATGGTTTATACGACAATGTGATTAGGTTCAAATGTATCTGATGCGCTTGAGTCTATTGTTTCAAAATACGGTATTGGGTAGTGTACAATGTAGGGCTTCAGCGTTTGTCTTTTTCACATTCACTAGTCTTTAGTTTCGTTCCTTTTGCCAAAATCGATACAGTATTCCCCAAGTATCGTCCGCAGATGAAGGTTATCTTTAAAACCATGAGTACACAGGTAAAGGAATAAAACACAAATGGAGCTGTCAATCACAAATACGGGACCTTTGCCATAAAGTTCCTTACAATCTTAGGAATAGGTTAGACAAACAGTACCTGATGCATGTGGAACATGCCTCAAGATTATGAATTGCAATTTCGGTTTTTGTGCGGACGACCCAGTGTTTCTTTTAACTCCTCTAATCGTGAATAGCTGGTAAGCAGACAGTTGGACCAGACCGAGTATAATATGAAACATCTCCCTTTTACTAACCCCCTAGAACAATGCAACTACCATAGGTGTGCAGTAAACTTTATTTTTTGCTACACAATTGGTACTCAGAGTGCATTCCCGTTTGTGAGATAAATCAGCAAACGTTAGATTGTCTCCATCAAAATCAGAACCACTAATTCCTCCAAAAAATAATCACGTTGCCGTTTGCTTCACAACTAAGAGGCAAAACGGGAGGGAAGCTACTTTTTGAAGACAATACGGGGAACTGGATTGATGAAGCACGTATCCGAGATTGGCAACCGACCGATTTGGGGCCTGCACATAGGAGGTTTATCTAGGTTTTCCTCGCTTGCGGATAGAACAAGTTTGGCAAACATGACCACCTGCATCGGTTCCCACGAAACGTCACCCCTCCTCGAGCAGGCAAGGCGGAACCCAGACTTATGAGGAAGATGCATCAAGATGTGCGATCTCTCGATGGCCCAGAAAACGAGGGCGAACAAATGACGTTAAGCTTGTCTTTTCAAACCCCAGATGAATGATGGCTGTTCTTCTTACGAAATTTTCCCACCGAACAACGGCAATAACAAAAACGCTCGTTAGGTTTATGAAGAGGGCTCTGGCAATGCACACGAGTTCAACAACGAGGCACAAGGAAGAGTGAGGTGGGGAGTGTGTGAAAATAAGATCAGCAAATGACTTTCACAATTATACTTGAGGATATTTCATGAAATACGAATACAGTATGGGCAGATGTTTACCATTCTGTAACACACTGTGAGATTAGAGTGTAAATCTAAGCGGAGGACACTTTTAGTGTAAAATTGTGGACTTATTTATAACCTGATTTTCCATATTTTCTTTGTTCATCTCTGATGTTAGGGTACTATCGCGAGCCACAGAGCAGACTAAATAATCACCAAATTAATGAAGAATTTCCAATTCTATTTTTGCATTATTTTGGTTGTCATATTTACTTTGACTACGGATTGAATATTGTTGCCCAAAGATGATTAATCGTGACGCTGAAATGTAAATTGACACGGGTCCGATTATGAGAATTTACCGCAGGGTTTTGGTTCACATGTGCTGTATGATGAGAGTACATAGCTCGGAAAAATCAGCATACGATGGAAAGCATTCTGGACTCCTTCTTTTATTTGACTTTCAACCAGCTTGATATTACCATAATGTTTAGATACACTGGTCCATGGAAATCACTCAACATGACATCCCGAGGTTAACTGGGTTTGTTCAAATGCCACCACAAGCGTGTGCAAATTCCATCAATCGAGCTGTAATGTACAGTTACTCCCAAGTGTAAACTAATCTAAAGAGGTATCTCTTTATGATCGAGAACATGGGGAGAACTAAACTGTAGATACACAAGGATCTAGGGTTTGGTTATTGAAAGCTGTACTTGCGCAGTATAAAAACAGTCTAAAGCCACACAAGACACTCATGGATCAGAATAACAGAGGGAGACAATCCGATCGCCTTTAATGTTTCACAAAACATGTGGTTAACTGTTATCCACTTGGATTGGTTTCCGTAGAATTCATGAAACCACCTCAATAAGACTTGGTCTTTCGGTTGACCGTTTTCCGGAATAAACACTTGTTGCACACGAAGCACTTGGATTCCGTTTCTTTTGTCTTTGTCATATTTATTTTCCTCTATTGAATATATAATGATGCTATTTTCAGGGAAGTGGGGAAACGGCCAATTAAAGGGGAACCACACAACACGAAATCGGTGATGTTGAAATTGGAACATAAGGCCTCTGGGATAATAACTTGGTGAAGTTACCTGTGGGCCCCCACCACCAACTGAATCAGACCTATCCCATTTGGATGATGTTTAATACAGCATAGCACCCAATAATTGAATGAGGAAGTGATAGGAACTGCTTATCTCTACTACAGATATGATGTCCAGTACGTTTTAGTCATATTATTGCTGATCCGCAACTCATCTAGTTCCGTCACTGAAGGTACTCAAATGCTAATATTTTGCTTCTAAAGAGTTGTAGCAAATAATATGTTATCACAGGAAATGACGAGTTGCAAACGATGGACGGGAATGACAGAGGACAAAAATGTCCCATTCGAGTGACAACATGGGTTCCATCACAACCACAGCTATGTCACTCGCTTTATTCCGTCATTCAATACCCTACTTGTACACCGTCCCGAAATACGGTATGGTGAAAGTTGTACGTACACGAAATAACTGTCACTGGGGTTTCCAGGCAATGGAAAAAGGTCAAACAACTTGTGCGAAAAAACCCGGATATCTGTGCTAGTTCTATTGGACATTTTTATTCTCCGTTTCTTCCACATGCTACTGGCACATAAGAGATTTAGCATTAACTGGAAGAATACCAGTCAGTTTCAGGTTCAGTGAATATTAATGATAGATTTGCTATACTACTTTATACGGATGTGTAACTTTAGTTATTTTTTTTATTATCACTGTCACCGATCCTAATGAGCACCTTGAGTGGTACAAATCTGCGAAACTTACTACATGAAGTGTGCTTTTGCTATTTTATGGTAACATAAAATAAATTAGGATAATTGTTTTACTATTTAAAGATATATACTCATTGTACTGGTGGATGCAAAGAACCGAATCTGCGTGATTTTAGATGATTGATTTTAGCAAATATTTTGAAAAGCAATCACGGTTATAACTTTATATGTCAACCTGAGACACGACTACAGGTAAGTACTGAGACAATGGAACTATCTTGTGTTATACTCACCCATAGAGCAGTATGTATTTATGCTACGGACACCTTAAAATTCTAGTTACCTTCTTTTTCTCAGTATGCTTTGCAACGAAAACCTCACTGTACCGTTTACGGATCCATTGTGGAACTTGCTAGTCAGAGGAGAAATATCGCGAGAAGAATTACTTTCGTTTACCCTCATCGGACATAACGTAAACCAAGATAGACAATTGAAGTTAGTTACAAAGTCTGGTTAAGTTTTATCGTATGTCTATGCATGTGTTGTTAGTGTTCACTTGCGCAAGCTCTATTACAACTAGGGCAGGCTAAGGGTAGAGGTCATTCTCTTTTGAACACAAAGCGAGTTCGTTGTGAGCGATCGATAATGCCTCGAGTATCCTTGGCCAGTGGTTGTCCAGATTAGCAAATAAACCGAGCACGCGTTCATCGAGTCCATATTGTGACTGCTTTCAACCAAGAGGTGCACAATCGCCCAGGTCGGTCTGCGTGATCCAGTCGGAAAATGTGGTGATTCACGTGCTCACACACCAGATGAAACCCAAATAGGTTTCTCAATTCACCCCATTTGTCTATCTTGTTTGATGCTTTGCGTACGCCACCGATGAGAGGATACGAGAATGATTCCTCCCACACTGTTTGTGTTCTGACTTGCCTGTTCGCATTCGTTACGGGATCATGTTCCATCTCCATTTTGGTTTGACCACAATGTATTTTACCATATTTCGTTTTGTGGCGGTAGTCTATCTTGTGCTATTGTACGTTTCCACCCAATACTTGTTCCTATCACTCCCTGACGTTGTTCTCGATAAACTTTCCTCCAAGTAATATCCCAAATCGTACTCCGGTAAACCTGGGAAGTTTGAACCACTCCCTCTCTCTCACACACAATACTGCGGAACTGATGCGAGAACTTATCCACTTCCTGATACTATCCGTTATCTAATTTTCTTATCAACCGCTGGAAGTTGAATCTGCAATTGTTAGATTGAACATGGTATCAAAATCGATTTTGGCTCTAAATTGCACTTTTTTCAGTCATTAGACAAAAGTAATTAGAAATAGGAAAAAGAGAAACGCAGTAAATCATGGGTTGAATAAATACAACAATCGGTGAATGCGGGTGGTTTTAAAAGTGCATAGACTTGCCCACTAATTGCGTCTACAACGCCATAATCATAAACCATTCGAACAGAACAATGAAGGTTTTGATCAAGAATACAATCAACACAAAATAAAGTTTACCTTTGAATTCCGATACATCGGATAAACTACACCATGATTTCATTTCACATCAATGGTAATATTCCGGGAAGATTTTTTTAATGTTTTCTTTGAATCACACAATGATAGTAAGCTGTACGACGAGTAGTATGAAATTGGAGCGACGTGGGTATGTGTAGAAGAAATCGCGAAGAAATTTAGAGTTTGGATCTTATGTAGTATTTAACCCAAGCATGGAGCGGAATTGAATACCGGAGTATTTTTCTTTCCTTCTGATGGTATTTCAGTTTTCAGTGTTTGATTGATTTTATTCTGTCACTTTCACTTGTACAAGCTCCTAGAAAAACAGTTGAGTTCATTAGGAAAATTCAATTTCATCCTTGGGATTGGTGAATTCGTTTTTCTTTCCCTATGAAGAACCAGATAAGACCAGTTGTGTTGCATTACGGTAGGGTTTACTAAACCTGAATAACATCTCATGATTGCGTTTCTACAGGTTGCACAGATGTGAGAGATATGGACAACTTCCTAACATATGGAAAACATATATTCCTTTCATAACATCAAATAGTAACATTACTAGATGCACGTTCATTCATTCATTCATACCTGTCGTTTTATCCTATGCTTTTCGGTCAATCAGTCAGTCAGTCAGTCAGTCAGTCAGTCAGTCAGTCAG